>JACXSJ010002054.1:0-58423 GCA_014851325.1 Pentalonia nigronervosa | reverse complement strand
TAATAAAAAAATAATATATTTTATAGTATATAGTTAAATATTATTTTGGTTATTACTTTATTAGTTAGTTCAATTAATATTAGTCATGGAAGTATTTTATATAAAAATTATATTATTATAATATTATGTTTTTTAAAAACAATATTTGGAAGAAAACTTCAACTCGCAGGAGGGGCAGCTGCCCACCCTGCCCCTCCCATGCGCACGCCTATGGTATATAGGTATGTAATTATGTCAAAGTTCTAAATTCAATCAATACTATAGAGAATAATGAAGGTTATTGAAGTATTTGAAGCGTAAACTGACATCGTAATATCATAATATAATACGTCATGTTTACAATAGTGGATATTTTAACTAGTATATTATAGGCAACACAATTGTCGCGCAATGAAATATTTTAGTCACCTAGTAAGTAATATTTTAAATAACTGGGCGACATTTTATTTTTATATATTAGCATGTCTAAAACCAAGTCAATCATAACTACGTATTCTTAAAAATATGAGTTTATGGCTTTTGCATCAATAATGATTAAATGTGCGGAAAAATATGTCCGTAAAAACCACGTTTTAAAAAAAATATTATTATTTTAATTTTAAATAATTATAAAAAAGTTACAGTTATATGTTTATTATTTTAGTTTTTAGATAAATCTAATCATAGTTTCTAAAAAAATAGTATAAAAATTATAATACCTACTTAAAATTCAGAAAAAAGTAGCATAAAAATAATAATTGCCGGTGAACTTTGAATTTTTCTTTTTTTCCGCTACTAAATTGACAGTCTTTAATAAATCTTTATTTCTATTTCTATTTCTCTAAATTATGGGTAGGTTAGGAAATTGTTTACTTAAATTACATAATAGTGCTACAAACCACAAAAAGACTAAATATTTACGACCACACAATTTTGAATGTTATTTTTTTTTTTTTACATATTATATTATAATATCACTCTGTGAAAATTCTTTAAAATGTTCTCTGGTTTACAACGCTTAATATATCACAACCTCTATCCCGCTTGCTTGCCGGCACATTATAATAATATTATTGTTGGTAATGACAGAATATAACAACGCAATGTTTTTAATATTGCCGTCGCCGATATCGGTAATGTCATGTTTTTTCAATTTTGATAACACGTTATCTCACGCATTTCCATAATTATTAATTATTATTATAATTATCACCTGCTATTCGTCGATCGATAATTGATGCTCGCTGCGTAATTGCATTAATCTTCTCATTAATCTGTTTCTATGTGTACCTACTGTAACAATATTGAAATGATTATTATATTTTTACCCTAATCGGAACGTAGTAGTGCTTCGACTTAACGAATTACGTTAGAGTATCGCCCTGTATAACAGTAACAATAAATTTTAATAACACTGTCGTTGGGCGATCGTGCTATTTTTTTTCCAATCGCGATTGTTGTCACTTGTTTTTATTGACAACATTATACTGTGAATTTTCGTTTTCGTTCAGACGCATCACACGCTTAAGTGCATAACGAACAGGTTGTATGAGGGTCGCACCATTTAGGACGATGTAATAACGTAACTATTTTATTACGATTTACACGGCCAACAGTGTTCGTTAGTGCTTTCTCATACAATAGTTTGGACCACTACCAAACAATGAACGGTGCGTCGGATAATGCTAGATATGGGCTCGCTGACCAGTCCACTGTTTCGAGCAGATCGAACAATGTGGATTTATACAACGATACCGGTATGGTTTTGAATCTTCATTCCACCGAGAATGGTCTTAACTATCTAATTATTTTTTTTTCGTTTTAAACTTAGTGATGCCTACAGATTGTTATTAGTCAGTTTTCATCTGACATAGATGGCATTGTACCATAAATGTGCTTATTTATTAATTTCTGGAGGTCTTATGACTGATATATTATATCATTATATTGATATTGATGTATTACACATTATAAAAATGTATTAGATAACATAAAATTAGTTTTGACATAAAAAAAAGAGAAACCGATGTATGTGTTAATTTTATACATGGGACCCAATACAGGTATCTCACAAATATAATATAGGTAATTGCCAAAGAATAAAATTAATCAAAAACACTCTTTCAACTAATTTACTTCTATCTGTCTTACAATTACATTATTTTACTTTTTTTTATAAACATTTTGATTATACAAAACAAACTTAACTCAATAGGATAAATAAAATATTTTATGGAATTAAGTAAAACATAACATTTTTAAAATTACTGTCTTTACTTTATATTAAGACATGATATAGTTCCAAACTAGTTTCCAAATTTTCTGATTTGGGACTATAAAAGATTTAAAACATGTCTCGAATTAGGATGTTTATGACTTTTACATATTTTGGTGTTCTTTCAATATGCTATTTACTGCAGTACCCAAATATAGGTACTAGTAATAACTATTGAGTCTAATTTATCATTTTGCAATTAAAATTAAAAGTTATAGAAGTAAAAATTGTGTTTATTTTATGACAAATATAAAACAAAAGATAGATGATAGTATTAAATATAAATATTTATACTTCAATTTTTATTTGCTATAGTTAATAATGGGCCGCCTGTAAAAACTTGTCTGTAGGTAGGCTGTGATTTTGAGACACTTGGTTTACAATATTTGTAATTGTCTAGAAGCAGATTTGTTATTGGAAAATGAAGAAGAATACATTCATCCTTATTCAGATGAATATGTACTTTTAGAGAGGAAGATGCGTAATCGATTATCTTTTTTCTTTATGAATCCAATTGAAAAATGGAAAACAAGAAGGAGGTTTCCATACAAATTTGTAATTCAAATTATCAAAATAGTATTAGTTACACTCCAAGTAATGGATAAGATAATAAATATTTTATTACTTCTCTTATAATTTAATATTGTATTTTTTTTTTAAGCTTTCATTATTTGCTCATACTCGCTACAGTCATGTAAATTATACATGGGGAAATAGAATTACATTTTCACATTTGTTTATTAAAGGATGGGATCCAGCACGAGAAATAGTATCTTATCCTCCTGCACTGGGACCATTAGCTATTTATAATATTGAATCATTTTATTCAACTATTAACTACGCTGTAGTTGGTGTAAGTATAGAATTTACTTATAAGTATTGTTTATAAAATATTTTTACTTATTCATTTTTGTAATAATTAACCTAATATTTTTATGATAGTTTTGAATTAATTTATTTTTTATCATGTTATAAAATATTATTATAATTTGAAAAAAAATCTAATTAATTTCTTCATATATTTGTTGTTTTAAAAATATCAATTATTAGATACATATTATTTTAAATTATTGACAGTTATTTAAATAAATAATAAAATGTTAATAATTAACTATTAGTTAATAGTATTAATTTCTATGTGTTTAAACTTCAGATTGTAGTTGTAGATTGTAGTTGTTTCATTTTGTTGATATACAAATACTTCATATATCTTAACAATATATTCAACTTTGTAGTATTTGAATGAATGGAGATTTTCAATGAATACTATTTTATGAATTTGTTAGTACTATTTTTATGATTGTTGATATGAAATACTGAAAGCTTGTATTGTATTGTAAATACTTTTATATTTATATAGTATGCCAACATCAGTAACGCAATTGGATCATATTCATATCTAAGTGAAGATAGTAAAATTGTGCATCCAATATTTTGTACTGTTCATTATAAAGAAGGCAGTGTTTTTGGTTTTAATGAAAGTTATACCTTCGATGAAGAAATAATACAAGGTAACTGAAATATGTGCTATTGTAAATTCTAAGTTTTGGTTGTTATAAAAATAAATAAATTTAATTTTTAATTTTTAGAATGCCTGAATGTCACTATAACAGATGATATAAAAACTAAAGGATTTTCAATTAAAGATTATCTAATTCAACAAAATAAGACAATTTATTTTTCATCTTTATTAAAAGCTAAATTAAAATTTGCATTAAAAACTGTTAACTTCAGAGTTGCTGGAAAGTATTCGCCTCCTGATTGTTACAAATTTGAAATTCAAGTAAATATGATTTTGTGTTAATTTTTAAAAACAATATAATATAACATTAGTTAATGACTAAATAAGTTTATGTTATAAAATTTTCTAAAATATGCATAAACTTATGGCATTAAAAAAAAAAAATGTGCAAGACATTTTGAGTAATCTTTATTTAAGACTATTGTATTATTAAAAACAAATTGTTTATAATTGTTATTATAAAAAAAAAAATTGGTTAAAAAGATTATTTTTTCCACAATTAATAAAAATGTATTTTATTACAATAGTATATAATAAATAATTTATTTATCTTAGATTTGTCATATTATTATGTTAGATAAATAATCTATATCATTAAACATTTAATGGATTTTATTATAGATAACATTAAATAATGAAGATATGGATGGACAAGTGTTGGTAGACTTGGAAGTAAATCCTTTTAGGTTAAATTGTAAAGGTAGCGTTGAATACATCAGTGAGTTAAAACAAATAGTTTTTATGATATGTAAGACTGATATTATTAATATTACTATTTTTATTTTATTTAAGTTGACAATAAAGTTGAGTCGTTTTTGAGAAGTGTATTAAATTATTTTGTTATCATAGTATGTACTATTTCAATGATACTATGTACGAGGGCCATATTGAGAGCACAACTACTGAAATATGTAAGTACTATAAATTTGTCTAATATTAATGTTATTTGTAACTTTAAAAAATTATATTTCTTCAACCACAGGAAACTGTAAGGTATTTTGAAGATATGCTTAAGTTGACATTGAGCTATGAAGCACGATGGGAGTTTTGGAATTTGTGGTATATAATGATAATTATTAATGACATACTGATCATATGTGGTTCAGGAATAAAGGAACGTATAGAAAAAAAGGTAATGTCATAATATTGTTAATTATTACAATGACATACACACAGAGCTTGACTTTTTCCTCTATATAAAAATGTTTAAATGTTTTTTATAAAACATACATTTATACATAACCTCCTCTCACCAATTAAAAAAATCGCTGTTTACACCATTGAATTATTATAATCATATTAATATTTTAAAGTTAATAGGTATTGTTTAATAATTATGTGTTTGTAGCAATTTATTGGAGATCAATGGAATTTATGTAGTGTACTACTTGGAACTGGCAATTTACTTGTTTGGTTTGGAGTCCTTAGATATCTAACATTCTTTAAAACTTATAATGTAAGTTATGCTTTATTGATCATAATTTATATTTATGTTATATAATATATATTTATATTATATTACATATATTTAAATATTTATTGTCAGGGTGTAATATTAACATTACGGCAAGCTTTTCCAAACACTTCAAGATTCATTTTATGTGCGATTCTGTTGTATGCTGGTTTCACATTTTGTGGTTGGTTGGTGTTGGGACCATATCATATGAAAGTAAGTATTAATGTTCAAGTCATAAGTAAAATGTTATAAATTATTTTCTAAAATCTCTATAACAATTTTCAAGCAGTTTAAATATACAGACTTATTATAATATTATCCATTCTTTAAACTGTAGATGATCATAACTACATATACTTATCAAACTTTCAAATCTATGAATATCTAAAATATTTTAAAAATATTTATGTAATAAATAAATAAATAAATAATTTGTAATAAATATTAATATAAAAAAAAAAAATGTCTTGTCTTTAACTTATAAAATAAATTTTTTTAAATATTTTTTTTAAGATGATATACTGAAATAATAGAATATTGTACAAAATATGATAATACATTAATTTACTTTGTATCAATAAAAACATATTTAATATTATGAGAATCTATGATTTTTCGTAATTTATGAATGAATAAAAGGAATGTTTTAAGTTTTCACTATTAAACAAAATATAAATTATTAACATCTATTCTAATAAAGTATTAAATAACCCTATTTTTAGTTAAAGTTATATAGTTATGTAGTAAAGACTCTTAATTTTTTTTGAACATTGTTTAATAAGTGTATTTGTATGTTTAGTTTCGTTCATTGGCAAGTACATCTGAATGCTTATTCTCTTTAATCAATGGTGATGATATGTATGCCACATTTACAATCATGGCTACAAAATCTTCATTGCTGTGGTGGTTTAGTCGTTTGTACTTATATTGCTTTATAAGTCTATTTATTTATGTAGTTATCAATCTCTTTCTATCAGTGATCATCGACTCCTATGAAACAATTAAGGTAAATACTATATAAATTGAAATATTTCTATTTAATTTAAAATTCTTTACTATTATATAATATAATTTAAAATTTTCGTATGAATTATTAAATCGTATTATATTTTAGTATAATTTTACTAAGCGTTTCCCTAAATAAAACAGTTTGATTTATTTAAATTAGATTTTTAACTCTCAATGTTGTAGTTATAAACAAGGGGTAGGCATATCACCAGTGTAGGAGTAACTAAAAGGTGACTTGCAAACTGCTTACGGCTGTGATAAAATTATATGTGGCAAAAATATAAGAAACTATTTTTTAAAAAAAATATATATATATATATATATTATTTTTTAATCTTACTTTTACCTACTTTGTTTGAACATTGAATTTTGATGGTTCCGAATACCTTCTGAATTTTAAATATGGCCCTTCAATAGTATTAATTAGTAATCCTTGCTCATAGGTGACTTTGAAGTAAAAAATTAGAATATAAATAATATACATTCAAGTAATGTATGAATATTTTAAAATTGTTGAAATAAATTTTTATTGATATTGATAAATATTTGTAAGCAATAATGTATAGTATACTTTTGATTGATTATTTAATAATTTATACTACATTTGTTTATTTTCAGAACCAATCGCGTGATAATAAACCTAAGACTGACCTGGAAAAGTTTATGGTTGAAGGTACATTTCCTACATCATCTTTTGATATTACAGAAGAGACTGATAATTGGGCACAAGTATCTTTTGCCCAAGCAGTTAGGAGAATATTTTGTAGTTTTTGTATGTAAGTTTAAGTTTAATATAATTATATCTGAATTAAAGGATAACAAAAACGAATTAAGATAATTGAATTTAATATAAACAATAATTGACATATGAGTAACGTTATTCCAAGTTGACAATGAGATCATGATGTAAATCGTTCTTGGTGACATATTTTTTATTTAATAAGTTTTATTTTCAGTGATTTCAAAAATTTACGCCAAACATGTTTGTTTATTTATCAAAGAAGCCGCCATTTAATTATTTGAATTGAAGATGGCTATGTTATTTTTAATTATATATTTTCGTTACCAATATTTATTATTATCTAAACTCTATATTTTTACAAATATTATAGATGTTTATTATACTACATACATATTATAGACTGATTCACTTTATATCCTTTCCTAACTGCACTTCACTAATTGAACTATAATTATTAAATTAATTTAGTCACATAAGATAGTGATCTGGTAGGAGTATAAAATTAACTACTATTATAGGTACATTATGTTTAATATTTAATTTCACCCAATGGTTTGTTAAAAATATTTGTGATTAAATACACCTGTTATTGTTTTTGTTTTGTTTGGTAAATAATGTGAGAAGACAGACATAATAATTAATATTACTTTCAGAAGGCGTTCCTAAAAGTCAATTATTGTTAACCTAAATATAATTATGCATATTGTTTATGTAATATGAACTATATTATAATGTTCAATTTATTGTTTGGTAATCCATGTTATATATTTTTTTAAACTATAAATGATATTGTATTATTCTTATCATTTTATTTTTCTTTGATTTAAAATAAACATGAATTATTGTAACATTATATTTTATTTGTTGCCATTTAATTATGCTTTGCCAATTCTATAACCGTGTATATCATTTTATACATGTAACATGATACAGCCAATGCAATGGTACAATGTTGTTTAATCAATTATTACAACAATGGGTATGAACGGTCATAAATGTCAGCACTCATCTTTTGTGTCCTTGACTAAATTAAATAATGTAAGAAATACAATTTAACTTATACTAAAATATTTTTTTTTTTTGTATTGAATATATTATTTTTAAAATATTGGTTATACTTTTTCACCAAATACTTAAAAGGTATTAATATTTTTAAGATATGATAGAATTTTCAAAACTGTTGGCTGTTTTTGAGCCTTTTATATTAGACACTTATATATTTGAGATGTTTGGACTTTTCAAAATTTTGAATCTTCATTTTAGATTGTAAGCTTTGCAGAAGAATACTAGTCTTTTTTATAGATGTTTAAAAATATTAACATTGGAGGCTTAAAACTTTTGACGTATATTATTATATTTTATATACTCAATGGCATTATCAATACAATGTTTTTGACAGAAATGAATTCAACCTGTATTACTTTAGTAAAATACTAAAATAAATTACTTAAATAGCAATATATAAAAATATATCATTCAATATATTTAACAATGTAAGGTCTTCTCTCAAAATCGTTTGTCATTGCAATGATTTATCATTAAATTTAAATTTGACACATACATTACGTGACTTACATTCCTCAATGACAAGGTATACTCGACACCTATTGTACGGCAGAGTGGTTCTACCTTTTTTCATTTATGTTGATAAAATTGTATTTTTTGATTAAAAATATAGAAAGTTAAATACTTAAGGTTCATTATAACTTGTGAGTCATGAGTTGTTAAGCAATTTTAAAATATCAAAATTACATAGCCTGAATTTTTTTTGATAATTATATTTGAAGTTCAAATTGTTTATCTCTTTCTTTTTGTTTTTCATAGATAATTATTTATCATTAAATTCAAAGCTAATGATGTGGATATGAGATACATTCTACACCTATTAAGCAGTAAAAGCGATTACTCTGGTTTTTTAGTTTATTTCTAAAATCATAACATGCATTTACCATTAACATTTACATAAAGTTGTAATTTGTAACTTCAAAAAAAAAAAAAAAAATATTTCATTATTTTTGTCTTCTGAGTACTGATTAACTAATTTATATAAAATATTTTAATAACTTAAGATAATAATATAATAGGTATTACGATTATTATGATGTTTTTATAAATATTAATAATATAATTTATATAATATAAGTACCTATTGGTTATTTATAATCAATGGATATAATATTTTAAAGGACTATGTATCATATAGTATCTCAACATAAGCCTAATTAAATTCCTTATAGGAATTTTTTTTTTAATATTTGACGTTGGCAACAAAAAACATTCTTTATATTTGAAATAACTGTACCCTGCCTTAGGTACTTACAAAAAACCTTTTTTAATTTTTTAAATCCTTAGCTATAAAAATTGAACATTTTAAACATATTTTACTATAGAATAATTTGCAAAATTAATGTTTAATATTTTGATAAATTTTTGTAAACATTTGAACTTAAAAAAACTTATAAACAAAAAGTGTAACTATGTATCTTTAATATTTATCAATTGCTATTAGAACAACTTATGTAAGGAACCTCGTATTAGATTCTCAATCCTTAGATATAAAAATTAAACATTTTATAAATTTTTAACCACAATAATTTGGAAATTTTCAATATTTTGATGTCCATATTTTTTATTATTTTTATATGAAATATATAATCTGTATCAATTTAATACAATAAGAAAATTATGCGCTAAAAGTAAGAGTGACATGATTTATAATTTTTGGAGAAAGAAGTCACCAACGATAACATTTTCCTAGTGAATTACTTTATTTATATATATTTATTTTAATTTTTTATTACATGTATAATAGATCATGATACCATTTGCGTTTAAGTGTCTTGGAGGATTATCAGGTGTTGTAATGGATGCCACATTTTTAATCATGTAATTACATGATTGTGAAATCTTTTATAAAACATTTGGCTTCATCATTAATAGTTTTTAGTTTTAAATCTGAATGTAATGTGAAATTTGATATGTAGGGAGGTACATTAGTTAACTTTCTTATGGCAATGTTTTGGAAGGTTTGCATTTTGTTAATATTTGGTTTTTTTGCATTACTTAGAGGAGCAATCCATATGTCCAAATTGGTTTTAATAGTTTTGTACATAAGAAGTTTAATTTCTATTAAGGTGTATTTATTGTTGCAAAATAAAGTTTAAAACATGCGTAAAAGATTATTTAGAGGTAGTATTTTTTGTTCTGATATGATGAGCCCAAATGAAGTTAATCTTTAATCAAGTGTTAGACTAAGATATTTAACAGTATTCCATATAGAGAAACATTATGATATGGAGTAAGTCGAGGGTGAAGGTAGTGTGGACAGATTTATTTTGGTAAACTTTAAAACACCATTTAGTAAATCAATTTTCCATTAAGACAAGATGATTTTACAGATTTATTGAGACAGTAAAAGAATCATTAATGAAAATCGTCACTTTGTCATCAGTGTAATCAGCTACTGATGTATAATGAGTGGTTGGTTGATCAGAAACAAAAATTTTATATAGAATGGGGAATAAAATGCCTCCTTGAGAAACACCGGTTTTTATAGCTACTATATGGCTGAGTGTGCAGATCCATATCGAATTTGAAAGTGACGTTCTGAGAGATAAGACAGTATAATTAGGTAGTAAGCGGGAGGAAGGAATCTTTTAAGCTTAAAAAAAAAGGTCATCATGCCATACGTGATCAAAAGTTCGTGTCTTAAAATACACATGTACAATATAATTTTTAGTGATCGGAAACGTTTTGAGGAAGCAAAGATTTTTCTATTATTTCTTTGATTTTGTTTAGTGGGTGATGAATGATTGGTTGTTGAGTTTGAAGAATTGAAAAAATAACGTTTGTTTATTTGTGTTGTCTAGCCAGTATTTAAGGTGTTATCGTTTGTATGCACGGAAAACGTTAAATTTGTTTGCATTTGTATGTGTTTGTGATTAGATGTTATAGATTATTTAATAGTAAGTGCTGTGCATTTGTCACTATTATACATTTTATTTTTAATTGGATTTAGTTTTGTCATATTTTAAGGAAGGCAATTAAGTTCATTGGAGTTGACGATCCACCCAAGATAGGGCGGATTCGCATTCGCGTCGTCCGGTCGCCGTATTTATTGATACAATTGTGTTTTTTTTTTAATTTTTATTATTATTATTTTAGATACACTAAAAAATAGTTTAACGTATACGTTTTCCATAAAGAAGTAATTGTTATAATTACACTAATGAATGTGAGAAAATGACAATAATGGTTGATGAACAAGAAAACAAAAAAAAAAATTATTGTGTTATATGGAAATGGACGAAGTGCGTGCAATAGCAAACGACCTCCACTGCGGGACTGCTGTCTAAATTTGAACTTAAAATGTCTATAAAAATAAACCGTGTTAATATATTTTTTAGATTTTTTGATTACTCTATTAACTATTTACGAAAAATTTTGTTTTCAATTTTCAATTTTTAGCTATAAAAACTGAACATTTTATAAATTTTAAACTATAAAATAATTTGCAACTGTCCGATATTTTGATAAATTTTGGTCAAAACTTAAACTTTAAATGCTTATAAAAAAAAAAATTTTGCCAATTTATTTTTAATTTTTTTGAACTGCTATTATAACAACTTACGAGGAATCAGTTATTAAAATGTCAAGCTTTTTGACTTAACAAAAATATTTTTATCGATATTTATAGAAAAAAAAAAAATTAAAAACTAAAAATGTCTTATAGTTACAATAAGCTCAAAAATTATTGAAATATTTTTAAAATTTTATGATGTATAAAAATTGATAATTTCAACATTTAGTGGAAATTTTAAGTTTCTATGATAATTCGTTTTTGAATTATAACAAAATAAGAAAATCGTTCCCTGAGAAATCGGTAGTTTACGAGTGAATATTTAATGTTTAATTTCAAACATTCATAAAAAATTAGTTTGACTTTCTAATTAACTTTTTTTTTACAAAAGGTAGAAAAGCTTATGAAAAATGTTGTGTTTAATTTTCAAGCCTTAGGTTAAAACAGAAAAATTTTTATGAACATCTAAATCAAAAAAAATTGCAAATTTTCGTGATTTTATTGAAATTCTAACTTTGAACGCTTGTTAAAAACTATTATAGACTTACGCTCATTTTTTTTCATTTTCACTAACAACAAATTATGAGGTACCTCTTATTCGATTTTAAAAATTTTGACAGCAAAAAAATTTTAATTGACAATAAAAAAAATAAACTTAAAATTTATTATGCCTATTAATAGATCAAAAAGAGTTAAAATATATTGAAAATTGTATAGAACATAGAAAATGATAATATTAGACTTATTTCAATAACAATTTTTTTCTATAGCCAAAAACCTTGAAAATCTAATAAAAGGTTCTTCGTAAGTTGCTCTTACAGCTTATAAAAAATATCAAAAAAATAGGTCAATTATTTTTAGCGTGGTGAGTTCAGATTATGATAAAACAATAAATATAATATTATATCCATTAAATAACAGATCATTTTAATTATTTTGTTTTTATTAAAAAATATTTATCGTAGGAATTTAGAACATTGTGTCATTTTCTATATGTATTATTATTTTCTATATAAAATATATATTTTTTAAAATATTAGGTACATTGAAAATGTAATATAAAAATAACTTAATACAGTGTACTCTCGATTATCATTCGTTGTCTTCTGTGGAATTATCTACATACTTTTATGTATACAACAAAAAAATTACATATATCTTTACATTGTACATCATTATCGGTTTAATTGGGTTGCGATAGTTGATTATGCGATAACGCGGATTGTATATTAATTGCATTTGAATCAATTTTTCAATCACAAGTGAAAAAAAAGTGTTTTCAAACAAAAAAACAACTTGTAACTGATATTTTTGCATATAAATAATTTATAATTTTTATTAGTTTTTCATTATACATGTATATCATTTTTAATAATAATAATAATTTTTATTTACGGAAATAAAAAAAAATTCAATTTCCAATTTATTATTTATTATAAAATTTAAAATATTTTCATAATTTTAATTTTGCGAATTATCCGCGGAATTCGCTTATCCGTAAATGCCCTGCCACCTTATTCCACGGATAATCGAGAGTACACTGTATAACTTACCTATGTTTTGTATGTTTGACAACTTTTAAATTTGATGTCGACCACAATTCAATAGCCAGCATAGGTACTAAAAGTGGCATGGCGAATACATTGGCGAAGGGGTGTGTTAAATCTATTTTTTTGAATAAATTTAAACGTTATTGATTTTGTGAGGGGTTGAAAAAAATAATATAAAACAATTATTAAATTACAAATGTATTAATATATATAGGTTTAATTGAAAGAAAAAAATGTTTTATTGGACTATGTATTTTATTTAATTGCTTACTTTTTACTTAGTTCAATATGACATAGAATTTTCGAAATGTTAGACAATTCTGCAGATTATTATAACATTATATAAAACTAATGGTTAATATCCTCATTCCTCATGGTTAATTTTCCACATATGGAATCATAATTAACATTATTTAACTAGATTTCTCTAACAGTTCACATGTTTAGTGTTAGGTTGAATAAATTCCTAACTTTACTGTTTAGTACCTACTGTACATTTAAATTAAACAGTTGTAACCTGGATGCATTGGCGAGCTCTAAGCTCTCTTTAATAAACAATTTAATTATATGTTCAAATATCCATAGCCTCTGTATCATGGATTAATATCTTTAGTAAACAACAAAGTTAAATAATTGCCCAGAAGTTAAAAATTACTAATTTGAATTTTGATTAATATAAATCAAAATATTCAAAAAAATCAACTCTTTAATAAACAATTAATGTGATTTGCATAAGAAAAAAAGAAGCAAGTATTATAGTATATAAGACAATGATCATTGTTCTTTCAGAATATGTACTTGAAAATGTCAAAAATCGGAATTTGAATCAATTGATTTAATTATTAGGAAAACAAGAGGATGGCTGCAAGGCCATGTCCGTATTTAGGGGGCGGGGGGGGCAACAGTATGCTGTTGCTCCGGGTGTGGTTGATTTTGAGCGGGCGGCTAATTATTTTATATTTTTAATATTTAATTGGTACAATAATACGGCCTGAGGGTGAGAAATATGCAGACTTGGTGAATTAACCTAGGTAGAAATCTAATTAATCTATGAATTCTATTATTTTTTTAGTCATTAAAACAATATAGCAGCTTGTGTAAAAATATAGAAATAGCTGGGCTTCTGCAGTCCCTCCAAATAAATATATCAAGCATCTGCATGTGCCATTTTAAAAAATAAAGAATTTTACAACAAACCGTAGATATTAATGATGGTAGTAAAATTGAAGGGCTTGGAACAACAACCAGATAAATCCAATATTTTCGATAATTCACTTTTTCGCGAATTATTATATAGAATAAAACTGCATACCAACCAATTAAATCCGATAAATATAAACATAGTTTATAATGAAATCGGTTTTATCTTGTTTTTATTTTTGGTGCAACAATCATATAAAAATCCGGATTTATCTGGCTATTCCTCCAATATGGTCACTCTGTATTTAAAACACGATTTTCGTATCAGATAGCATTATTATTTAATAAAAAATGTTAAGTTATCTTCAACAACATTTTTGAGAAATTTTTTTTTTATATTACTGTTGGTATATTCTCAAAAAACAATATATTTTGCGCAACAACCAGACAAATCCACAGGTTTCATAATTTTGAACTACTTTTGTCTAAATATAAAAAAAGTTAACTAAATTCAAAGTTCACAGTATTATTGATCGTCATGTTAATAATAAAAACATTTAACTGTAATAGTTTTAGTATTGATTAATCATAAAATAAAACGTTATTTATCAACCCTGAAAATGTTTAAAAAGTGGATTTATCTGGAAAGCCCTTGAATTGTGATAAACAACTAATAACTAGGCACAACAACTATAATGAGAACAAAAAATATTATATTTTTAAATTTTGTTTTTATTTTTATAAACAGCCACTATATACTTACGGCGGTGTACACCGGCTCATAATAATAGTAATATTATAATACTATATAAATCCTAATAATAATAATAATAATAATAATATTTAATAATAACACAGGCAGTCTACCCTTCGCGGCGTTTGTCAACACAATTAAAATAGGAATACATTTTTTTTTTTTTGTTTGAAAGACTCGGCCAGCCGATTTCACGTCATGTCGAGAGGGTAGACCACACACTACATCATTGCACTCGAGAACCTGACACAAATCAACAAAACGAAATAACAATATAATATGCGCGCATAATTTTTATGGCACACGTCTCTATACAAACACGGTAAACATTAAACATTTATACACAACGAGGTACTGCCGACGCGGTCATCATCGGGTCCATCACGTATATAGGTAACGATTCACAAATTCTCGTGTTGAAAATACAATATAATATTATTACAATTTACAAGAAACAGCGCGGTTCCTAATAATATGTATATATATATACCTACACGAGCATAATATTATAATAATATGCAGTCCTAATCATTTATCAGTCGTAATATAGTCGTACCTATCGTAAGAATTTAAGAAAAATCGAAAAAATCCGCAAACGTCACAGCTATTATATAGGTAATGCATTATAATCATATACAGTCATATAGTTTATAAATTTATAATATATCTAGGTACTAGAGGCATATATGCAATGTAAAAAGATTGTCTTACGAAAAAAAAGTTGTACGGCTACAACAGCAATATACACAATATATATATATATATATATATATATGTGCGTGTGTTTTATGTATCAAAATGATATTATGCAAAGTAGTGCTTTATGAAAAACAAAAAAAGTTAAAAATACGCTATATATACTTGTATACAATATTTTTATGTTTATAATTTATATATATACGTATATATTATTGTGTACGATATTTCTGAGAGAATATAAGATTAGAGTAAAAATAATGACTTCGAAATGTCCGACCGTGATCGAGCATTCAATATTAAATATTATTATTATAATTAAATTCTGTTAATTATAATAGGTGATATAATTATATAAGCACGATTTTTTTTGCTTACATCGATAATTGCCGGTATTACAGTCACGTACCCGACTCACGCGAATATTATTATATTATAGGTACGTTCTTATATTCTGTGTCTGAGAAATATGATTTTGGTGTGGATATATTTTATAGTCTCGTCAAATTTTCGAAGTTGTAATTGCTAAATAGCTCAACAATGGTGGAGAAAGTGCGGTTTTTAAGTTACAATGACGTATTCTACGAATATTAACTTTTCTACTGGCTGCTTTTTTTTTTTTATTTTCAGACTGGGAGTTAAAATTTCCCCCGTTTGCCAAAACCTATTTATTCCAGTAAAGATGCGCTATTTGAGGGGAGGGTGGCAGGGTTTACATTCCAGCGCTATTTTTTTCTGCGTTAAGTTGATACAATTTACAAACTAGCCAATGACCTATGCGTATAGAAAATGAAAAGCGAAAATATATTATGCAAACGTGATACCATATATGTATGCATGACAATAAATATTTCCAACCTTTCAGGTGGTATGATATAAATATATATATTTTTTGAAAACTTATTAATAATATGCATTAATTTAATGTTTTCAGAGAAGGTTGAATCACGAATTTTCATTCAAATGTATTTCAAAATATGAAATCGGTATTATAAGTAAACTTTACGTAGGTTTACAATTTGGATGCTTACGTAGTACGTAGGTATATAATATTTTTATACTTATATTACGTATAGGTACAGACATTTTGATCATTAACTTTGTCATTATTATAATTACTCTATTTACTATATTAGGAATGATTATAATAAATATATATTTATATGTATAATGTATATAACTACTGGAGATAAAAGAAGCATATTATAAGTACACGAATAGAATTTATTGAACTATATAATTATTATTATTATTGTCGTATTAAGATACCTAAAAAAATTAAAATAATAACCTATAGATAATTTTTGATTTCGTTGGCAAGATAATATTGTCTAATCGCGATATTGTGATTGATCGCTTTGTAGCTATTAAAACCGAAACGGTTATTATTGTTATTATGTATTTCAATTGTATACCTGTATATAAAACTATTTCATAGACATATCAATATTAAAAATGACGATATAATTTATTCGTCTGTGATGTAGATTTATAGGTGTAGGAAATAGTAATAAAATTAATAGTTTTACGAAAAAGCGTCATCGTTATTGATACTATCGATATACTTAATATTCTCGCACATTTAAAGTGTTCGCGGAAGCGTCTTAGTAATTTTATTAGGAAAATAGTGTGTTCAAATAAAAAAAAAAATAATAATATATTCACGTTCTACTAAAATCTTGATACTAATGCGTTTGGAACAAAAGACATTGTTCACTTATATACCTATATACTCGTAGTATACCTGCAACTGTCGTGCAGATGTTGAAAACATCCAAAGTCGATGGGTAGAAATAAAACGTTTTATAAGCTACACAAGAATTAGACGTCTATCGGAGATTGTTTTTTGGCAACATATTATTTTAAATTATGTACATATTAAATACTTATATTTATTTATTTCGTATATGCCAACGATCGGATATATAAATATATAATCTACGAATAGATCGATAATTTCTGCAAAAAAATCAACTAACGACATTAAACTCGCAATAGCTTTTATTAATAATAGGAAAACGCACGTTTGTGTGGAAAATCGTTAATAAATAAAACCGAAATACCTACACTTACCCATATATTATCATTACAGCGCAGCTGAACCAACAGAATAAATTCACCGTCGTCGCTTTCGGATTGAGTCGATCATGAACGGTAGGAAAAATCTAGAATTTCACTCACGTGGTCACCGAAAAAATCAGTATTATATACATTGATGAAAATTCATTAAAATTTTAGGAGGGCTAACATTTTTATCATCAATGTGACTAAGAGGGCCTCGATCACATACTACTAAAAAGCTGTCTAATTTTTTTTGGGGGCTTATAGAATATTTGGGGAGACTGAGCCCCCCCTCCAAAAAAAAAAAAATGATCATTCTGAGGTAAATCACAAATCGCATGTTCCAAATACGAGTAATCGGAGAGAAACGGGAACCTGACACCTAACCTCATGGATTTCGATAAAGCACGATTAAGTATAAAACGATTGAGCATATTTCTTTTTAGTAACACAATTGAGCATAGAATATTTTATACGACGTTATCACATTCACGTTGCCGAAAATTTGTAATTTATTATTTTCACACATTATTACACCAATTATTATGATCCGAGTCCAGCTTTGTCGACAATGTTATCGATTAATATTGATATTATATATTGTTATCGAAGTTTTGAGCATTTAGCAATAGGAGAAAATATAAGATAATTAAGATACAATTTTAAAATTATTATAGAAATATCAGTATTCGATTACTTATAGTCATACCACATACAATGCATTTCATATAGTGTGTATAATTTCGATTTTTTTAACATGGATCTAGACAGTATAACAATTATGTGACTATATTATTGACTATGAAATCATGTTATTTTTTTGACATGTTATATTTTGTATTATTATAATTACTTAAATTAATATTTTTATATAATATAATTCAACATTGAAAATGGCAACGTTGCAGTTTTTTTATGCTCAATCGTGTCGCAAAAAAGGTTTTTCATACTCAATCGTATCGTAGCCGTGGATTTAAATGTTAGGCCTATCCGATGATACAAATAACACGAATATTATCTACAACTGTACACAAAATTATTGGTGATTAAAATATGTTATGTTGGAGATGGGTTGTGATGTGGCAAACTCAAAATTGTTCAGAGGCTAGTCAATGTTTCAACCACCCTGCAGCATCGGTTAACTCGATAAATTCGCGGCCATTTCCTGTAAAATTTATAACTACATGTCGTAGTTAATACTTGAATATTTGAATCGATAAATTAAATAATTATCATCTATTGGCCATTACGCGCCACCCACCCTTTAAGAAACTCAGAGTCGGTCTCCTTTCCATTATCTCTTCGCCACGCCACTGGAGGTAGACACCTATAATAGAACGCGAAACGGTGCCAATCGTATTCGAGCGGATTCTGTGGAATAATTGGACGTTCGACATCGGTCCGATTTTCGATGGAACGCGTATCGTTTGGAAAATGGTAAAAACAATCGACGATAAGTATATTATTATTTCGTACATCCAGACCACGAGAATACTCACAAAAATATATATATATATATATATATATATATATGTGTGTGTGTGTGTACATACAATAGACCTTAATATTATATTCATTGGCCGGCCCTGCCTATAATATTAACATATTATGCGTCGTGGGTCGAATTAGAGGACGCGATTAAGTGACCGAGGGATCAATAAACATATGCAGTTATATATTATATACGCAGGGCTAGAATTTATATGTAATAAAAAATTGTAAAATATGTAAAAATATTGCAACAAAAAATGTGAAATAATATGGCATAAAATACAAAAACGAAAATTTAAAATTTTTAAATCATAAAATATTAAAAATATTATTGTAAGCTAATAATGTTCTTCAAAAGCGTATTACATGAAATAATGATGTGGTGTTTAAAATTTGTTTGTTTTTTACACTGGTATTTTGTATTTTCGGAATTTTAAATGCTGAATGTAAAAATTAAGTGGATTCACAAACAACACATAATAACACTCTCACAATAAACAACGACTATGTCAAAACTCAAATACTGTAATTGTAGAATAATGTATTTGTTACTACGAGTTTATGACAATTAAGATGTGATATAAATGAAATATCTATATCTACATAGTACCCAGTACAGTAATATCTAATATATTTATAAAATTACTTGTAAATTATTTTTTTTTTTGGATTAATAATATTTTATTTTATTTTTTTATCAACCAACCGGCTAAAATATACAACAAAACATGCGATAATATGCAAAATAAAATAACAACCGTGGCTTGGTATGGCGCGGTGGTTGTCCACAGTCTCTAAAGTGTTCTGAGGTCAAGCATCAGGGGGTGTCACTAGTTCCTGGACAGGTGACCACCCGGGTTTTTAGTGACAAATCCTTGCCCACATATACATGAATTCCAATCAACCGTACCCTCCCCCATAGTAACTTACTAAAAGTAAAAACCTATTAAAAATAATCTACAGACTAATGACTTCAGATGTTGAAGCCTTAACATAACAATAAAAAAATAAAAAATAATCACCATTAACTTTGTCATAACGCGATTCGTGGATATTTCAAACAAATGTAGTAAACCGAAGTTGCAAAAAACATATTTTACCAACGCATATAAATCCTAGCCCTAGTTATAGATTATACTACCACCAGCGTCTTCTATCGTGGTCCATGTATCCGATGTGAATTCACAGGGACGGTCTATATGAATAAGGTCTATGATATTATATATACGAACGTCGTCATATTATGTCTACCTCTATAATGTTACTCGTGTCGTTTCCGTCGAACTTGATATAATTTTATGCTCTAAGATAGCGTTATCACTACCTACCAGCTAATAATAGTCCTACTACACTTCACTACTAATAAAAATAAATTAATAACAATAATATTAATACTAATAATAATAATAATATAACAACAGCATCAAAAATACGTTGGCCCGAAGCCAAATACTACGACGTACTATTAACATAATATGCAATGGTTGTATTATATATTATTAAAATAATTTAATCGCAGTCTGCAACAAGTGGTGTTTGATTTTTGATAATTTTGTATACAGGGTGCGTATGTGTGCTGAGGGGAGGGGCGCGAAGTGGGTACGGCTCGTACGGGGATGGTAGGTAATAATATTGTATAGGCAATATTATTATTGTGGTGGCGCACTGATGCCGAACGACTACGTCGAGGAGCGGTTGCGGTGAATCGACGAAGAACGGACGACGGACACGGTATGCTGGGTCGTCGGCGTTTTCAGTCGCTCGTCAGGTCTTTGAGCTCCGTGTAGCCACCGCACATTTTTTTGCACAGAGCTCGGTCGGACGCGTAAAGCTGGTACCGTTTCTTGTACACGGCGAACCTGAAAGATATATAGACAAAAAAAAAACCAAATTACCTATTGAATATATAATATTGTACACTCGTAACAATATATACGATAGTGTAAGATTATTATTATTATTATTATATGCAAATGAGTGTGTATAATAATCTATGTTCCGGGGTCGTCCTCGGACAAGGCGCGAGGTTCAGAGCGAAAATAATTTTTGAAATCAATTTTCCTATTTTTTAGCCTGCCCCTATAAGGACGGCCCTGATATGCTCATTGTTCGCACGCTGCACAGATTTGACGCGTCGGACAGCTAGCCAGCGATTGTCGCGGCCCGAATATCCGCGTAGGTTTTGTCAACGAGTGAATTTGATTTTGGCACATTATTCTCTTAGTATCATCAATCATTAAACAAAAAGTTATTTTAAATTTCTAACTATTAATAATAATGCTTTTAGTTCATATGACGAGTAGAGTACCACAATATATTATAATGTCATGATGTACCACTAGCCATTTCTACTCCACTCCTATTTTTGTCGATTCTTTTGTAGCGTATGTACATTATTAAGTACTATGAAAAAAAAAATTCAAATTCACAAAAAGATAAAACTTTTGCAGATAATCGCTGGCTTACGGGGTAATACGATAGTTATAACATGATTTGGGACATATTGTTATTATATATATATATATATATATATATATATATATATTAGGTATAAATATGGTTCAAGAACATCTGGTTAGGTCACATCTAGGCATCCTATATGTATGCAAGGGCGCGTATAATATTAGTTGATATTAAAAAATACTGTTATTCATCGAGTCTGATCCTTTCAAAAAATTACCAAAATCCTCAACAATTGTGGATTTTAACTATGATTTTCTGATGATAAGAAATCTTTAAGAATATTGAGAAAAATACATTTTGGCAAATCACAGTAAACAAAATACTTGGAAGTTTAAACGCCTACTATAGAGGTGCCCGCCTACATAGGACGACGAATGTTGTGTCGAAACCTCAACAGTATTGCGGCGTGATAGAAATAGCTATTCATAAATCACAAGGTGTTAAGTGATAATTCAATCGACTTGAGCGAACGCTACAAGAAAGTTCGTTGTTTTTGTCCATCACTCCGATTATTTTGAAAAGAAAGGCGTTCATGAACAGATGAATTGCAAAGGTAGTATATTGTTTAAAGGTTTCTAGAGCGAAGATTTTTTCTCTAAGAATCACTCGAAAAAATTCCTCTCGATCGATTGCATTATATATACGTTTTTCTCTTTACGTAACAAAATATATTATCATCATTAAAGTCGTTCGAGTTCAAAAAATCAATTAGCACAAAGGCTTGAAATGCACAGACGTAACAAATCTCGGCGTGGCACCTTTTGTGCGTAAATATAGGTACTAACTATATAGTGTTGCCGAGCAGGATGTATCTTCCTAACCCTGTGTGATTCGTTTTTTATATAGTTTCGCTGCTATTATTAATAAGTAAATCTATATATTATGTTTTGTTTTCGACGGGCTATGCGTTCTCGCGAAGTCAATGAATCGGTGGTGCCGTACCTAAAGCTGCAGTAATCGTCGTCCCGAAAGTTGTGGATGGCTTTATGACCAGAGTGTCTGGTGGTTTCTCTACATGAAGTCGTTTGACCCTCTCTTCTTTCTCTTCACAGGCCACAGAGAAATTGTAGCACTATTATATTATTGTAGAAGGTCTAACACGCGAACTAGATAAAACGCTTCGGTTTAATCACAGAAGCCAATCAGCCGTACCGAATCACGTCTACATAATCATTAAACATCCACCGCAATATAATTGCGTAAAGATTTATCTGTCGGACGAAAAAATCATTTCTCGTTGTTCACTGTAAATCGCATTGTTTGTGAACTAAAATATCGTCGGGCATTATATAACAGCGAGAATGTTTTCGTGGTTGTATACGAAGAATTTAATCGCTTTTTTTTAATACGCGCATTATTCTATTTATGAATCGATCGATCGCAATCAATTGGCCCAAAAGACGAATAATATATGTATATAGTATACATTGGAATCCCGTTTCAGATGGTAATGTAAGGCTTCCCACTTAGGGCCGGCCCAATGCGGTAGAAAAATAGGCAGCCTAGGACCTAGGGCGGCACTAGTTTAGAAGTGGCAAATTTCATACCCCCTTCTCCCTAAAAAATTAACTTTTGAATAGGGGCAAAGTAAATTAAATTTGCCTAGGGCGGCAAAAAACCTTAGACCTGTCTCGCTTCCCTGTAAATTGTAAGTCGCGATGCAGTGGAGTGCTTTTATTTTCATAAATTCGTCAAATGACATTGTGCAAAATACCCCAGTGCGGCTGATGGTATTGGTAAGATATCTAATTTTCAATACCATATATTAATAATAGTAATAATAATAATAATAATAATAATAATAATAATAATACACAGACAAGCTTCATGAAAATATTAATAAACTATTTAATAATATTATTTAGGTAATGTTTCTATTATAAATGAATAATTATATTATATTACCTGCAGATGATGTCGATAATGTATGTGTGTGAGTGTGTGTGAACAGCGAATGATTTAAGCCCGAATTACGCGAAACAACAACGGTGCTTGCCCACTAACAACTAAGCATGCACAAAACTAGGTAGGCATATATTATTAATTATTATTAATAGGAGGTATAGGTGGTATAATATTATTGTTGTAACAATGTATTATAGCTGAGTCTCGATAACTCGAACCTCAACAACTCGAAAACCTAGACATCTTGATTTTTTTTTCTTGAAGTGTTTTTAAGTTGTGTTTGAAGTATATAACTAGAAAAACACAAGTGTAATTTATTTTTATTTCCACTGAGATTCGAGACTCGGCTGCATAAACTATACGCAACTATACGACTGAATGCGTTTGCAATTTGCAGCTATAATAGGCATAATATCATTATGATGTTTTCGGGATCGAAGCGCTAAGTAATTTCTATAATATTTTGAGATCGAATTACTATACTACTTAGGTAAACGTAACAATATATGATGATTGGTAATGCAAAACACATGATCAAAAACGCATATGATGATGTTAATCACTTTTCATCCGATTTCGACATTCATAGGTAGATTTAGCTAATATTATGTTTAAGCGGGACTGTGAATGTGTATGCTTAATAGTTTTTGTCGTTACTTTGTAGAAGGAATTGAGTTCAATGAAAATATGTTATACGTACTGTACGAAATTATATTTTCCATACCACAGCATCGACAAAAAACTTGGTAATTTTTTTTAAAAAGTTGTAATTTGTATTATATTTTGTACATTTACATTATGCTTTTTTTTTAATATTATTCACCGGTATACCTACATCAATTTTGTTTAAAATATAACTAATTTTGTATTTTTTATTTTCTATTGTTGCTTTGGAAATTTTAGAGTACACCTATTTGGCCGATTTTTAGTGTTTATAAGTTTATGTTCATATTTGAAAAAAAAACTTTTAATGCATTCAATTCACAGCCCTTTAGATAGGAAGGTATTTATATAATATAATACTCGGTATAATAATATGTGTACACGTATACGCGTTTTTGTAAATTCAACGATGATAATATTCATTTTGAACTTGTGTGCACACACAAACGTTTACGTTATACGTGTACCATCATAATATTATTATGTAGTATTTTGAATTTGGATTTGAGAGTTAGATGAAACAAAATAAATAAATGGACAATTAATAATATTATACGTATATGTACAACGTACATACATATATTATTATATATATGATACAATAAAAATTATTTGGTAAACGTCACTGTGAGACTACAAACAAAGTCCGACAACGCGTCGTCCGAGGGATTAGCACAGACACACTAATAATATTATAATATTATACATCATCTTTACGATCCGTTCGTACAACGGTTGCCGGACCAAACTACGCTATAAATTGCATGTATATGCATTTGTATTAATATAGGTAATATAATATATTATATATTATTATATATGTTACGGGTGAAAATGGAAAAAAAAAACACAACAAACTTTACTAGAGAAAAAATTGTTAACGGTAATATTATAATAATAATATATATATATATATAAAATACGATGAGACGTACGGTTGGTTCGGTATTTAATTGGCTGCTATATTGGTTGTTACAGTGTATCGCAATAATAATACATCTCACGCACAATAATATGTGTAATATTATATGCACGGATATATATAATACGGTAAATTACGCGCAGGAATCATTATTGTACGTAAATATTGTTCGGATTTTAATAATGTTACAATAATAATAATAATAATAATAATAATAATAATAATAATAATAAAATATGAATATAACGATCGCAATGTAATATGCTCGCGCAATGCACATAATTAATAATAATGTGCAATATATTAAACGGGTGGGTAGTCGAACCAACCTGATCGCATCGCGTTTTGTACAACATTGTTAAATAAATAAGTATGTCCATTCTCTAATATATTATAACTACTAAATTAAATTATTTAATCATAATGGATAATGATAGTAGCGAAATAATAATAGTAATAATAATAAAAATAATAATAGTTATAATAATTATCATAAAAGTATCGTAGAGAACAAGAGGGAAAAAAAAACAATCAAAAGCCAACTCTTACAATTACTAATCAAAACGTTATAAAATACAGGCTTTTGACAAAATAATAATAATATTAATAACTAATAGATTAGATTAGATAGGTACACTTTTAAAAGACGATTAATGAACATTTTAGCATACAATTATTAAAAACAAAACTAAATATGTATATAAGCCTATAACAGTGCAAATAAAACAATGCATGTATTTATGCATAATATATTATATTATATAACGCATATATGCATACGATTTTGATGCATATAATATTATTATTAAATTTAAAAGTAAAAATGGTAACAAAGCAAGCAGGTACAAATCGGTGCGCAAAATGTTTACTGTTTCTTTTTTCTCTTTTATAAATAAAAATTCTTTTAACATATTATATACATGTATGATATGATATAATTAATTATTAAATAATTGTACATGATATAATTCCCGCTAATCGGTTTACGTTGCGATCGTATATAGTACTATTACATCGAATCGGCAAGATAAGTCATATGGTCAGATGCATCAAACAGTATTTATGTCATGGCGACATAAAAACGGTATTATTTTGTTTTTGAACTACGGACTAGACATATATACGTATCTGTGTATGTGTATGTGTGTGTCTGTACTCTGTATGTATGAACGCATGAATGTAAGTGAATGTGGGTTGTAAAAAATAATAATACTTAAAATAAATAAATAAACTGCGACGAAAAATTTGAATTAAATGTGCTATTAGATACAAATATTTAGTAGAAAAATGTATGAACTTTCAGCGTCAATGACTAAAAAAAAAATTACATTATCATAATTAGAATTAAGCGAAAGGAGAGGGTTTTTTTTATGATCAAGCTGCTTTCTACGATCATTCTTGTTGCTCGTTTATACAGGTGTGTGTTGTGTTGTGTGTGTGTGTGTGTGCTTGTGCGTACATAAAACAACTGCCACTAAAGCGGCATTATGAAATCTGTACGCGTGTTATAAAAAAAAAATTTAATTTTTTTCCTCCTTGTAAAAAGTTTGAAATTTTAGATTATTTTTCCCTTTCCGCGCAGCTGCACTCGAATTTTTAACAATTTCTTTCTCTCCCTCTCTATTTTGTACTGGTGAGCGGCGTGATAGTCGTACGTCATATACTGTATTCGCATTATGTATACAGGTTTATTGGGTGATTATTTAAATATTATAGGTATACTTAACGGAGTAATCGTGCCAATACTGTATTAATGTTCTTATAAATGATTGGCGATTGACTAGATTCGATTGCAGCGCGAAAGTGAAAAATAACCCATGAGCTATACGTGTGCACAATGTATATTATATTATTTGCACATAAATTGTGTGAAACAAATGTATATATATATATATATATATATATATTAACAACAGAGTTAAAATGATAATGACGATATATTGGTTAATATTATTGTGTTAAAATTACTAGGATTCTACTATATAGGAACTACTTGGAAGCGGTATAATTATTTCGAAAAAAAAACCTTATTTGCACTACAACTGTTATGTTAAAAACAAAACAAAATAATTATATAACAATAAAAATTAACTTGAGCCAACTATTTGGATATAGTCTTACACAGCACCATTTTTTTTTTTAAACAAATATATCGTTCATGTGAAAATCAAAAAACCTACATTATAATTAATAATATAATATTATATTATAATGGAATGTGTTTAAATTTTACGATGGCATTAACTTATGCTTATTACGAGTTTATACTTATTAGTTTATCACATTCGAAATAATTATAAATTTATCAATTTAAAATATATATATCATGAAATAATTATGTGGTCTATTGTGACATTCCTTATGTAATTAATACGGTTTTATAACATGCGAAGTACGATATTTTTACATACAAACAAAGAAGTTTATTTTACTTTAAACGTTATTAACATTACCATTTAATTTATGAAAATTATTATTAATTTACGTCAATTATATAATAGAAAATAAATAAATAAATAATAAAATATGCCTAGTTATACATACAAATAAAATTACCTATTAAAGTATGATAATAATAATAAAAAAAAAAAACATAGGTATATGCGATACCACATGATGTTGATATTTAGTTTATGTGCCTTTCAAAATGGGTGATTAGAACGAATTGACGATAGAAGTATACCTAAATATTTAACATATTGTTAAAAGATTTACGGGGAAAATGTCATGGACACATTGGAAATTAAAAATAATTTAAAAAAAAACGATGATAAATTAAAGAAAAAAGAGAATGAAACAGATAGACCGACTATACGAGGCATGTACACATTTTATTACTCGTTAGACTGAATCAGGCGCGCAAATTTGTTTTTTGTTTAAATCTCACTAAAACGTGTTAAATTATATAATTTATAAAATCTTAAAGTATTACATCACTTTGCTTTATTTTTCAATTAAAATGTGAAGCAAATATTATACTGTGCAAACAACTCTATAATTGATTTGGTCGAATTCACAGAAATACGATTGCTCGAAGGAACTTAAACTCCATTAATTAATAATAGTTAATAATTAATATATTATTATTATTATTATAATAAAAACACTAGTAAGTTCAGATTAAAACTTTAGATCTACTTCTGGATCTACTATCCATTCAAAGTTGGTCTTTCCGTATTATTCGGTAATGTTTTTTTAGATTTAAATTATTTTCCTTTTTTTTTTGACCATATAAAACTTGCATGTGCTAATAAATTAAAGCATAACACTAACTCACATGTACAAAAAAAAAAAAAAACAAAACAAAAAAAAAAAACAATAATTAGACTAATATGATAGCACAAATAAAGAAACTAATGATCAACTAAGTAAACCTCTTTGTTAAATACGTCTGACCTGATAATTAGAGATCCTTTCTGATTTTTCATAAGGGAATGTTCTTATAATTTAACTACATAATTTATCTTGTAAACATCTGAAACAAAGAAAATACACAAAACATCGATTAGTTAGTTTAGTTTACAAAGTACCCAACAAAAATAAATAATAGTGCTTGAAAATGTGGTAGAAATAATTTTTTCTTCAAAATACAAAATATCCGTAGGCATTTATATAGGTATAGGTATATAATATATTATATTTATTTGTATTTCGAAAAAATACCTCATTTTAAAACGCGTAACTGTAGTAATTTTGAATCGTTTGTTTATTTATATGAGTATAATATTATTACCTAATTTTGATTTAAGTCCCAAAATTACCAGACGATGCTGGGAGTGCCCATCCAGTTGCAGGACCATTCAGTCATATTGAGCCGACTGGGCTGATTTTAAATATAAGATATTATTATAATTTTATCTACTAATTTATTGCAACTATGGTCCTACTGTGTTAATGTGTATCTACATATTATCGTCTATTGAATGGATTAGGTGTAAATATTTAAAAATTATATTTTGATTGGGTAAAATATGCGTATCTCCGTTAATAAATACACCTGGTGCGCTACATGACACATCGTGATCGGTTCTGTACGACATATTATGGACTATATAGATAAAACAAATTCGTTTACGATTTAAAAATATTTTAATATTGTAGCCGTTCGATAAATTGAATGAGTAATAATGGAGATCTAATGTTATAATATTCTACTGCAGAAATGTGCACCATTATCATCAAGCAACGTTGTCGTAGTCAAATTAAATGGCATATATAATATTATAATACGTATATCGGCCATATACGCGAGCATGTCATATACCGAGTTATTCGTTATCGTTTTATTCATTATGAAATTACTTATTTTTTCCCTTTCCCGTTTTAAGCGGCAGTAAGTAGTTGCCTATGTACCTATACATATACCTATACCTATACCTGTACAAAATTATAAAATAATGAAATATAAATTCAATTGCACAATGGGAAAAGTTTGATCCGGATACATTGCAGGCAAACCACATAGGTAGGTACAGTATTTTATAGATATTTTTATATATTTATGTATACAAAGTGTCTTATATATATATATATATGCCACCGTACATACCCGTGTGTAAACAATAAGTTTATTTTATTTATATTTATTATATATATATTTTTTGTATAAATTAATAATTATATATTATTATTATATACTCCTACCTACCTACCATAAACGTTTTAAAACTCGCCCAACTACATTTGAATACTATTTTTATAACATATTACGAGTACCTTCATACCCATTTTAACATAAAAGTAGTTATTATTGATGGACGATTTTTGCAGTAATCATTCAATTTTACCAAGTGCTGAAAAGCGAGTGGTTAACCTGCAGTAAGATAAAAAATAGCATTAATGCATATTTTATTTCCGATAGCAATATGTAAAAACACGTTACCGACTGATTTCAATGAAATAAAAATGTCGAGTTATCCACAAAACTTTTGAGTTGAACATATTGTACATTTTGTAAATAAAAATTCTACGAACTGGAAGAAAATCTGAGATATCGACGATTTCGAGACAATAAATTTTTGAATCACGTTTGACTGTATACTATTTCTGATAAAGTATAATAATGATGAAAGAAACGTGAAAGAATACAGTATTGATTGTAAGAATATGTCACCGACAGACATCTATACGTAATTTATAAAACACTGCAGACTTTAATGTCTTTCGACGAGCGATGATACAATGTACAATGTGGAAAAAAGAACGGTTGCGTATTGAGGTATTCTTACGAATTCGGTATTGACTCATAGGCACAACTAGACCTAAATTTTAGGGAGTGCTAAAATTATGTATACCTATTTCAATAACCCACATTGGTTTAGTCTTTTTATGATATTTACATTTTGCAACATGCCTTTCAATATTTAAAATAGTCAGTAAACCATTGCTTTAACATACTTGTATTCAAACAAATTCTAATTTTTTCTTTACTTAAAAAACTGCGTTCATATGTCGCAGAACTTATTGTAATTTAACCGCAACTTGTTTAAGTTAGGAAGTCACTTTTTTTTGGTAAAAACCTAAAATAAAAAAAAATGCTCTTTTCCACATTATTTTTGGTGTTTTATAACAGAGGCCGAGGAGTACTCTAATTAGAATTTGGAGATTCTGAAGCACCCCAAGCTCTCTCTAGTTACGCCTATGGTGTATCGTAGGTATCTATTTACATACGCAGATACTTAATATGACTGAATAGTTGACGTAGGCCAATGGAGGTGCACAAGTTATACTTTTGATAGAGCTATTTTTTTTTTTTTAATGCCGAAATATAAGTTTTTTTAAATAAAGTGAATTTGTTTTATTTTCTCTTCTTTTGTATGTAACAATTAATGGATAAATAAAAATAGATGACTGAAATTTTTTCGAAAACGTTGAAGTGTCAAGATAAAAATTCAAACGAGTAGTTTTTGAGTAATTGTGCACATTGTGCACTAAGAATAAAAGGTCTATGATAATGAGTTTAGAAAACACGGAGACTATGGTTATTTGATAATTTTATTAATTCGTAAACATTTACCAATATTTAAAATTTATAAAAAAGGTTCAAGTATAATAAATATTAGATCCGATATTACATCTATTTTATATTTTTGTAAAATCATTTTTAAAGACTATTATCTTTAGTACCTATAAATATTTTAATAACTGAAAAGTTACTCATTTGAATTTTGAACTAGGTAAATCAAAATTTTCAATAAAAATTATTCACTAAATAATTTACAGTAAAAAACAAGGGTTAAAATTTGAAAAACAAAAGTTTTCAACGCCACAAGATATTTTTTAAGTAGTACAAAAAATTTTAAGAATTTGAAAATATGGTTTTTGAGTATACATAAAAAATTCCAAAAATCAGAATTCGAATAAATTCATTATTAAATGAAAAAATGGAAGTGAGCATGCTTGGTGAATCAACTATCACCCTGTGTATAAATTTATTATTTGTAGAAAGAATTTAGTTTAAGTCAAATGGCATTAATGGTAGTATCTAATGTTATAACATGAATATGTTTTTATTTAAAGCACAACGATATTTATTCATGATCAATGAATGTTTTTTTTTTAATTATATATGTTCCGAAGAAAACGTGTTTTATCATTATTTCTATCGTTGTATTTATATATGGGCATTGAGCATGTACCTAGAGTTGATAAGAATAATTTTTTTTCATGAGGTAAAATAATATATTTTCAAGGGCTATTGTTTGACGTGATTCAGCCCTGTATACGCAAATATTGAACTATCTATAATCATCTTTGTTTAAAAATAATAATATCATATAGGTGTATGTATATTATATCTATATAATGAGAGTGAGACATTTAGGTACTTATTATTTGTATGCGGAAACATTAATTGCAAAATCGCGAAATCACATAAACATGTAAAAATCTACAGGTCTGCTTAGTAGGTACCTACCTACCGTTATTCGGCCGCGATGGAAAAACGTCTTTCGACAATAATATTTTAGTTTTGTACCATTGCACGTGCTCATTTCGAAACTGCGCTATCTTTGGCCGTACATTACGGACACGTTTTAATCGCAATATGTAATATGCAACGAAATATTTTTAGGTACCGTACGGTCGCAACTACCATACTAGTGTCGTAGAGCGTGTCTGAATTAATATTGTTAGTTTATTATTTATTATGAATTATATTATTATGATTATTTGAACACATTACGAACTTTAGTAGCAACCGATTTTACATTAGGACGAATATGACGCTATACCCGTACCCTAATCCATTTTTTTTTATAATTTGGTAAACATAATATATTTAAACCCACTGTATTGGGAGAAAATGAAATAAAGAACTCGTGATCGTTACTCATGACCCAGAGCACAATATGCAGAGATCGAGCATCAAACGTGAGGTTCTTCTTATCTGGGCGGCAAAAAATTACGAGTATTATTCAGCCTCCAAACTGACGATACATCATCTATTTTAAAAACAGGCTAAAAGCATACATTTTCAAAAATGTTATTCCTATTTTGTAAATATTTTAAAATAATTTGTCTTGTGTGTGTAGTTCAATCCGTGTGAAAATGTAGAAAATTGTTTAAATAAGCTAGTTTTGAAAACAGACGGCCAATATAGCTAGCGTGTATATTATCATAATATGAGAGAACAGTTAGTATTACATCAGCTGCTGTCGATGGCGATAAGAAATTGTTTCATTTGTCGCGAAACGAACAAGCGATCGCTATAGAAGAAAAACTACCAACTATGTAAAAAAATAAAAACCATTGCAATCGTGGTCATAACCATTTCCATCGTAATGATTATTAAAGTTGCGATGTCTATGTAATTGTTGTGTATTATAATAATATGCTGATGAAATAATATATCCCGTAAAGTTCATTAAATCGTATCGATGACATTTGACACATGAAGTATACTTTATCTGGCTAGCGAGTACATTTATTATGATATAATAATAATATGAATTATAAACCATTAATTTCAATTATTTTGCTAGCCGGCCTACGCATATACAATATTCATATACATATTCATCGTACGAAAATTGTCTACATGTTTCACGAGAATTGAACACTACACACTTTGCGCAGTACGTCATATTAAAATACACTATAATAAAGATATATCGATATATAATCTCTTTGAAATAACCCCTTTTGATAGTAGGATTTGTATTTTTTTAAGCATTCAACTGCCTATTTTCACATTAATGAATTTAGTGTATTTAAATGAAGTTAGTCGCGGGACATCGTGTTGTTTCTATTTGATTCATTTGAAGGTTTTAAGTGAAAAATTTATCAAGTTTTATAAAAAAAATTATTGGAAATGTTTATAAAAAAATGCTTTAAATTTTCAAAAGTTAAAGGCAAAACAATTGTAAGATATTTAATATTATTTGTAAATAAGGCACTTCAAAATGGTTATAAATTCATTATTAACATATTTTATAAAAAATCAAAAGTAATCCAAATAAAAAAATGCCATAATACTCTCCTTTTAATTCTCTATACTCATACACGTAATTCAGTATTGAATGACTATGTGTCTATGTCATAATAAGTAAAATCAATTATTCTGTGATTAGATAATATGTACTATATTATTAAAAAATGTTTCATTACTAATGTTAAAAGTACGTTTTTATTTCTGTCAAAAATTTGACCATACGGGCAAAGCAAAACTCAAGACCTAGAAATCTATTATCCTGACAAACGAAAAAACTATTTTTCCCTAGGTTGATTTATTTTATACTGCCACCAGCATGATCAAGAGGACGTCACATCCGCATACGTTGTCTACTAATCTCCGTCTCACATCACACAACATAGACAATTTGCATTCCGCAGAACCAGTTTGTGTTGTTAGCTTTAAATATTAGAGTGAATTAACTTATTAATCAAAATTAAAGGTAAGAATATTATCTGTATTTGTACGTCGGTCTTATGATATTTTAATTAATTTATGCCAATTATAAGAAATTTTAAATTCCAATACTTACTTATAAGTCGCAAGTAAATGTGGTTCTATTGAACACTGCAAATTTGTTGTACGTTTATAAGACGAAGACAAGTACAACACACGTGGGTGTAATGTTCTTTTAAGCTACAACTTAAGAGTTAAAAATATGTAGTCAACATTTTTTTGTAAAAATCTGAACTGTAAAAGCGATGATATAATTATTTATGAAACAATTTTTACATTTCAAACACAGAAAAATATTAGTGTGGTGGTTTATTTTTAACAATGATATATTTGTCACGAATATCTTCGGGTTACACTCTTTCGGGAATTAAAAATCGGCTCCAAAACATTAGAAACGACACTCACCTCACCCTATGCATCCGGCCGATATCGTGGCCAGTATCGCAAGCGTGGCAGTCATGACTTGTGTCGCCGAAGACACGGTCTTGGTGTTGTAGTTAGTGCTGCTTCTGCTGGAGTCTATGTTGGCGCTGGTCTGCGGCGCCTCGATGAACTTGTCCTCAGCCGTCACCCTGGATCCATACTTCTGCAGGAACTCCAAGATTATACCGTTTGTCCAGCCGAAACCTAGTTGCACTTCGTACTCGCCTCCACTGCCGTGACCACCGGGTACGGTCGCATCGTACTGTCAAAACACGTGGCGAATGAGTATACCGATAATCGACGAAAATATTATTCATTGGGTGAGCATAAATGATAGTATGTAGACGTAGTGGTGTGTATTAAAACAAAAATTGATGTCTTCACATCTCACGTGAGCACCACGTCTACCTTGCCTACCACTCGCCCTACCATTCTCAATAACCGACTTGCAGACCGACCGATGTATTCGTACACACATTCTTATAGCTACTTCAAATATTTGTTTTTAATAATTATACCCTTATGATGGTTACGATTATTGTGAATAATAATGATCAAATCACAATCAAAAAGGATTTGATAAAATATACAGTTGAATAATTGAGATAATAATTTTTACACTGTACAGTGCGCAGAATAGGTATCCCTCTCAACCATCATAATTGTTTTATTTCTAACTTAACCAATCCGAACTTACCTTTTCATACATGGCGTTGGTCTCATTGTACGCTTTATAGTTGGACCTCATCCATCGCTCAGCTATCTCGAACGCCAAGTCCTGGGCCCAGTTATCACCCGAATTGTCCAATGACATCACCATTATGTATTGGAGCGGGGGCCACGCGTTCGGGTAGTCCCACTGTTCACCTGAATGCTCCAGGGTAGTTGGTATGCCACCTAGATTGTTCATTATTTGTGTCTTTTCCAAGTACTTAAGCGTCCGTGACACGAAGTCATCGGTCTTCTTTGGGTCATAGCAGCCAGTCCATAGCGGTGATATGTTGGTTGGGTAAAAGTAATCACGCTTTATTTCGTTCAACATGTCATAGTCCAGCCACGCTCCAACCTCCTCATGCCATAACACCGCCGTCACTGCTTCTATCCATTTGTTGGCGATGTTTTCGTACTTCAGAGCTTTATCGGACACATTCAGCTCCCGGTAAAAATCGCTCAGGATCTTGGCGTTCCAATACACCAGAGCGTTCAAGTCCACTGGAATGATGAACCGCGTTTTCAAGTTGGTCAGGTTTCCTGCAATCATACATTGATATCATATATCGTATGTAACGTGTTTGCGCGCACCCTGATCCACGACAATAATATTATCCGGTAAAGTGCAGCTCCCCTAACCAAAAGACGTTATTACGATATGCACGCGTCTGTTATATTTACGCATCTAATACATTTGCTCACTATTACATTCAAACATAATTTTTTTTTTTAATATGTTAAATTGATAAAAACAATAAGTAATACAATTAAATAATTTTCCAACCGACCCGGGGATTATGAAACTCATAAATTATCTCAACCGGACCTGAAGTAATTATATTTTATTCATTGAAACGTCCTATTATCAAACGCGAGGTCGAGCTATATAATTAAGCGTTTGATAGATAAAAATAAAATAAAAACAATCATGTTTCACATTACTTAATGTGAACGTGTTTCTGGCAAAAAAATTTTTTTTAAATAATACGTGTAATTTGTATTGAAAATCAGTGGATATAGGCCAAAAGTAAAATAACTAACGTGATGATACGTTTTAGGTATACATCATTTATACAGTATATATAGGGTGTGATGTATCATAGTTATGAAAGTAATGCTTTAGTCTCATTCCCGAAACATTAATACGTCATATGGCATGCAACACGCGCAGTATTGGTTTAGAAACATTTACTTTACAGACCCAGCTCTAGTTCGTATAAAAATTTCAGACCTAATTTAATGGTTAATGAAACCATGTTGAAATCGTGTGTAAGAAGAGATAAATAATAGACATCGTTTAAAGTAAACTGGTAATTATTATAACAACTAACAATGACCTATAACTTTCTGACATTATAAATTTAAATGTCTTAGTAATTACGATGGTTCATAATTTAATTAAAATATTAATAACTCAAATGTAGTTCTGTTCTAAGCAATACTTTCAACATTGTTTGAACTTAAAACAGTCCTACAAAAATAAAGTTATTTTGCTTTAGTAGCAACACAAATAAATTATATGTAATAAAGTTATATACCTACGTTAACAAAACTAATGCAATTGCCAACCATGAACCTAGTCCTGATTTAATTGTTGACTAACGATACAAGTTTTAATTGAATATGTATATAGAGAAGACTATTTCAAGGCCATGACAATTTATGAACTTTATTTGCTTTACTTTTTTTATGACGCGCACATTGAAATAAATTAAAAACTTAATTTGTCATTTGAGTGATATTATATATTTAACACTCATTTTTTGGATACTTCAAATCTTTCAGAAATACAATTAGGTACTTATATGTATTTAATGGTTTACTAATAAGTAATATATTTTATTATCAATTATGACTCATGTATGTTTGAATTGTCTTTACTCAAATAATTAATATAATATTTAAATTATTTAAATGCATTATAGGTATCTATACATTTTTTATTTCAAAATAAATTCACACAGAGTTATTGAAATCAATACACAAAATCTGAAATTAAAAGGTATGAAAATATTGACTTTATGGTTATTAATATTATTTATTTAATGGGTGATATTTTAATATTTTTTGAAACTTATAACATTTTTGAAACAATATGTATTAAATTCTTGATAAACTTTATTTTTATAATTTTTATTTATATTTCCTTTTCATAACAAGCTTTGAAAAAGTAAGTAAAAGCATTTACACACCAAGCGTTAAATGAAATATTATCTTTCTCGCGAAGACTGAAGAGTAAATATTTTGTTTCAAAATGCATAATGTTCAAGGTTTTTTATAATAGTGCATATATTTAATTTATATACAGAGTGTTTAAAAGGCGTTTTGACTATTTTATAAAGGTATATAATATCTGCGATGTAACATACTCTTAAAATGTATAAACAATAGTATAACGAAAATACCATTATTATAAAAAATTGGTTTTAAATTTATATTTAAAATATTTGATACTATTTCCAATCATTTTAACACATACCTAATTAACAAGAGTTTAAATAGGTACTTATGTATATTTCTATAAATGTATTGAAATTATAAATTTAAATTGTATTTTTAGTTTATAATATTTAGTTTGTAAGTATTCCGGTTGAAATATTTTAGTAAAATCAACTATATTTAAAACCACATGCAAACTATTTTACATGGCAAAGCTTTTTTTTTATGTTAACTGGTTTGTATCAAATTTATTACCTATGTAGTAATAATTAAGTAATATGTTTAAAGAGCTACGAAGGCTCAAATCAAATTTATAATTCTATGAAAGAAATAACAATATAATATTATGATTGTTTAAGTGTTTAACACATTTTATATTTTATGCTTTTCCCGAGTTATTCATTTAAATTATTATACCAAAATAAATTATATTTGTTCAGAGTAGTAAATTACTGGTGATTTTAGGAATTTTCGGAAGTTAATTTGTTAGTTAAGTATTATTACGACCATACTAGGTAAGTATTTAAAAAACAAAACAAAACTGGGATTTTTTCGAATTTAAACCACTGTTTAATAATATGGCGTTTATTTTTCAAACAATAGATTTTATGCTACAAGCAAATAATAAGGTATTGTTATTTACTACATTTCCGGCATACGTATGGTTAGTATCTACACGTTGAATAGGTTCCATAGGGCAAAATATAAACAAAAATTTCCTATAGAAACCTATGTATGTATATATTATAATAGAACAAATTGAGAACTATTCTACATTTAACAGTAATAAATTAATAAAAGTAAAAGTCCCTAGATATGAATCTTAATGGAGACCACCACAGGTCATGGTTGACCAAGTCATGATTTTATAAAAAAAATTTACTTTGCAAAAAAAATTAATGATGATAAATAAATAATCAGAAAAGAAAAACCATATACATAATATAACCTTGAGCTATACAAGAAAAAATATCCGGTAGTATTAAGTACAGATAGAGGCAGTACACTGAGCCCAAAACTATTGTTTTAAAATAAATGTATGACTTTGCGCTTTTATTTCATTGTCTTCACTATAAATTTCGTTGTTACTATTACAGTAACAGAGGTAATTTTTTCTACCCATATTCAAGCAAACACGGAAAGCACGATACATCGTGGACGATTTTAAGCGTTGTTGGAAATATAAATAATAAATAAAACATTAGCCAGATATTTACCTTTATTTGTTCCATTTAGTATAAACCATCTACTGGAAAAGTCCCACCCAGATTCCGCTGCGGCTTTTAGCTCAGAATAGTAGTTTTCTTTATCATTATCGGTCTTAAATGTTTGTGCGCTCATGATATCTTCCCTGTAAAAATACAAAATATTATTAAATTTCAAATATTTAAAATTTTGGTACTAATAACTCCAAGTAAATATTTGTAATTTGTAGGCAAACAGGTAATATATAGACGCACATAGCCAAAGAAAAAACAAAATAAATTTGAAATCATAACAGATCAGGAATCCTCCTTGTTAGTGTTCAATCAGAAATCTGTAACCTCGATTAATAATTTCAAAAACATAAATTCAATTGAAGTTAACTTTTATGAACTTTAAACTAAATTTACCTGTATGATTCGGGCCTGGGTCCTGTTGACGAATCCTTATATCTGGCCAATGTGTATATTTTTCCATCTTTTTCTATGTCTACTGTATGGTTTAACATCCAATAGCTAAATTCTTTTTCTAGTATATCTACATTTTCTTTAAGGAAAATCGTGTCATTTGTAGTTTCGATGTAACTTTTCATCATTGGAATCAGCATGGGGGGCTGTGACCGCATGGCGTAATAAATTCTTCCTCCATTTGGAATATGACCATAGGTGTTAATAATTGATAAAAAGTTGCTTAGCATTCCCTTGACGGTAGTATACATCTCAGATAGTAACAGACCTCTAATGATCCAGTAAGAATCCCAATAGTAGAATTCACGAAACCGACCACCGGGTACAATTACCGGATACGGAACATAGATAATTGAATAATGGTCAGGATGTAAACGTACGTCATCTTTGATTTTTTTACCGAGAAGTTTCCATAGCAAGTGTAAGCCTCTAGCCCATTCTTGAAAATTTGGGTCTTTAATATCACTAATAAATTTGGGCTCTGGCTTCCAGTCAGAGGGATCCCAAATTTCAAATTCACTGCCTTCCTTCTCGAAAGTGTCGTTGAGGAAGATCTCCAGTTCTAATTTTGAAGGCCTTTGTCCCGTCTTTTTCATCATATCCAAGAATATGTTCATGGTCTCATTAGGCGAATATTTCATTTTCATATCAACAAACGTTTTCGAATCTGGGAATATGCTAGACATTTGAATCGCATGCAGTAATGGTCCATAACAGTAAATATTACTGAAATAAAAACATATTAATTGTAAATAAAATTAATTTAAATGATCTTTTTTAAGCTATTAACTATTTTTATTTCTTATAAAACATGTGTCATTTTTGAAGATAATCCTTCTTAAAGTTTGAGTTTAAAGGTAGATACTAATCATAAACTATAGATACAAGGACACGTGTCATTGAAAGTATCGTCACACTTTTTAATTTAGTAGATGATTTCCAAAACTGAGAAATGCGTGAAAATGTATACAACGTCCTTGCATACAAGTAAGGATAATTATTAAGATATCTAATTAACTGAAACCACGTAAAATAAAGTACATTTAATTAACGAAAAATAGTTAAAATACTATTTGATTAAACAAAAAAAAAGAACTCAATAAATTATGATTTATTCTGTACTATCGATTAAATGTATAACTTTTTTGACATACCTAACATTAATAATTATTGTAAATTTATTTCATTGTAAGAATAATATTTTTCTCATCATAATTAAAGTTAATGATTTCAGAACTCTGAGTGTGGACGAATATAAAGTAGAAATTATTTTACTTTAATACATCCTTCAAATTACTACCCAATAATTTAGGTATTCATTTTGAAAAGCTTTCAGTTAAAAACAATGTTATTCTATGTGATTTTTTAAACATAATACACTATTACACTAAGTATTCGTTTTGAGTTCTGAATTAGGTACCTACAGTTTTATTATTTTATTATTTATTTTGAATACATTTATAAAGTTTATTGCATTTCATTATTTTATATTTTTCTATACTATATATTTTGAAGTGTGAAATTATGAATTAAAAATAATAGAAGGATAGATTTATAATAACACAATAACAATTATTCACTATTCCATACATTGTGTCTATACATTGATACTTTGAAAGTTTAAGTAAGGCGTACATATAGTTGAAAACTTAATATCATTAATCTTAAGTAACTCAGTAAAATATTCTGTATTATAATTTAGAATAAATAAGAGATGATAAGTAAAAACTAAAAGTTATGGGTATATATTTTGTTGTATTTACATAACTACACATTTATAGATAGTATTGTAACGAAATAACGTTAAATTTTAAACAGACGCCTACGATTTTTCAATAAAAAAAAAGCCAGTATGTACTATAAAAACAATACATTATTCAGTAGAGTAAGTGTTGGTAGCAAAAAAAAATTCAATCATTTATGTGTTTAATTAAAATACAAGCGATAAGAAAAATAAAGTTTTATGCTAAATTATATAGGTAAAAGAGCTCGACAATTTGTAACATTAGAATCTACCATATAATCAAAACAAATGTTTAATTAGTCGTATGAAAATATTACATTACACAATATTTAAATGGATAATCAATGTATAAATTATATAATTTGATCTATAATCTAGTTTTAAACAATAATTTACTAATTCAGATTAGCTTTGATGAAATAAAAGAAACCGCATGCAAAATAATATATATTTACAAGTACGATCTAATCTTTTAAGTGATTTATTTTTTAATATTTATAATTAAAGTGCATATACATACAAACAACATAATAAAGTCGTGATACACAATTTAGTGTAAAAGGCAATAACTGGAAGGGCAAATCAGGCAACACCTTGCTGAAAAAGCCCTTCCGATATGTCCATTCTTTCAAGCAAAACATACGTGCCTACTACCTTGAGAAAAGCAGTTCTTGAATCGTATTAAATGGACGTAAAAATGCACTAACAGTTTCATACCCAAAAACTTATGACTTGTATCATTAAAAAAAATTAGAAGTGTGGTAAACTATAATATAAAAAAGCAGGCACTGAAGGCTAAAATAAGTACCCAAGTACAAAAAAGTACCGCTGAGAATATATATAGCAAGAATAATTTATTAACTAAATTGAAATTAAAAGATACCTTTTTTTTTAATTAAATTAAAAATAGTTAAGCTAATAGTTGAAAAAGTTATCGTCATTTCCATGCACATAATATAATTAAACAATAAGTTCGAACATCGTAATGATTCAATATAGTAAAAACCGATTGGAAACTATAAACGTAGGAATAATCTACTCTATTATTAATTTATTACTAAATTATTAAAAATAATATGGTTATTGGATATTTTAAAAAGACTGAAAAAAATTCAGTCTTTTTATTAACAAACTTTTTGTTTCATACTTTTGCAGACAATATTAAATGAGTGATTTACGATTTATTTCCATTTTTTTCCATAGGAATAAGAAAACTAAATATGACCAATTAAACAATGTGGATATTATGTGACATTATTCTATTGTCTTGGACATAATAATTATGAGTTTTCAATAACCACAAAAATATAACCCATTATTTATTTTTCTATTCTAGCCGTGGGCCTGGAGTGACCTTGATGCATCACTACGCATTTTCACGTAAATGGTCGATCATCGTGTAAATATTGTAAAGTTCTGATATCCACTGCCTGCAATTATGAGATATTCGTTTTGGAAATTGTATGACCTTAATTTGAGTATATGTAACGATTATTGTTATACATCATGTACTTAAAATGTAAAAGACAATTTACACTTCAAATTAGCACCTATATAATATCGTGACGTCTACCTCGTCTCGTACCGCTCGGTCGGCTGAATGTATACTCTAGCGACACTCTTTTGATGTTATATATACCGTTAATAAGGTAGTAATAATGAAAATAATAATAATAATGAGAAGAAAAAACCGACAACAACAAATTGGCACTAGGTGTGCTATTGCATAATAATATGGTTCGTCTGCTACGCGGGTTATGAGTATAGGATGTACGTAAGGTCACGTAACGCTCGCGATGGGGAGGTAAAGTCGTAATAATAATATAATATGTAATATTGAAATATATAAATTTTTGAGTGTGTGTGCACGCACATCCAATAAAGCAATTTGTGCAGTTTAAGCATTTTAACGATTTTATATATTATGTATATTGTATATTATTATTATTATTATTATTATTATTATTGTTATAGTATATAGGCACTTGCGATGCGCTTCATATGGTATACGGTGGTGGATCTACCTATAAGAAATGGATGATGATATTGTTTGTATATTATACAATATTGCGCGTGTCGTACCGGTTCGGAAACGTTTTGAAAAGATTTTTCTACTTCTCTCATTGTGTTTCCACTAGTGCGTAAACGTGATAACCGAAGAACAGGTAAATAAAAACGGATTTGATTGACATTGACACCGATTAGAACACTGCGTTGCCCATCGACGGCGGCGGCGGCGTCGGCCATATGTAACTCTCTGGTCTCTTCTGTCTTTCTCTCACACGCACACACGCACAAACACACAGAGTAATTGACGGGTTGCCAATATACAGCTTACACAGCTATTTCGTTAGACACTACCTATGTCGCGCGCGCGCCACAAGACGAAACGCATACAGACACAGGTACGAATAATAAATAACAGTACATACGAATATAATGTGTACACACGCAATTATTATTATGTTTTTTTTTTCATGACCTACATCCTAGGTCCGTGAAACGAAAATAACGTAAAATAACAAACGCCAGAGATTGAAAATATAATATAAATTATGCGGGTACCTAATATTATATATTCTGGAAGAACGCACCGCGAAGCCAACGACAATTATTGTTATTATAACATAGGTATATATGTAGATAGTAATAATAATAATAATAATAATAATAATAATAATAATAATAATATGTAATGTATACCCATGTAAATATTATACTGTATCGAACGATAACCGTGTGCAGATTTTAAAATGATTCGCTGGCACGCGTAGGTAAATATTGTATATAATAATATGGCTATAGGTACTGCAGTAGGATATTTGTATTATACGCGATTAATAGTATAGGTACCTAATAATAATAAGCCAGTCATAAACGTAACTTATTATGATCGCTGGAACTAATAGACCGAACGCTAATCAATGGAACCGATTTCGAATAATTTGACCTACACAATTCACTTTCAAATAGTGTAGGTACTACGTTGTGCGACTATTCACCGCCAGTAAATTGAATTTAGAGAATGATGGAGAGAGAGAGAGAGAGAGAGAGAGAGAGAGAGAAAAGGTAAAAATTATTATTATCCATAAAGCCATATCATTGTATTGATAAATACCACACGTATGGATGACTGGCGTAATAACAAATATTTTTGTTTTAGCTTACTACCTCGATATATGCTTTCATATTTTGTCGTGCATCCAAGACTCCGAAATTCGAGAATTCTGACATAGAAATTGCAGAACACGAGCTGTGTAAAAGTAAATGGTCTTTATTTTTTTTTAACTTTTTCAAAGTTTTCGATAACGGTCGTCAGTCGGTATATTTTTATTGTCGCTATTATATATGTTGATGATACGACATTGATTGTCATCGTACAAATAGGGACCACAAATGTACCGGATAGTGTGGTTTTTTTTCAATGTAGCAGGGCGCGGGAAGTTTGAATAATTGAATGACATAAGATCGAGAGAAAAATTTACCGACACTAGGGTAAATCTTTGTAATCTTGCCAAAATATTTGTGAAGACGAGTATAGGAAAAAAAAGCAAAACGGTATAAATAGATGGGACCTGAAATCACGCCACAAAAACTGAACAATCTCGTAAAAGAAATTAATTTTGTCACAAAATTCTTCAATAAGCCTTTTAACAGTTTAGTTTACTTGTTACGATTAACACTGGATGAATCAATACCGATCACTCAACAAGTATACACCTATCACTTACTCAACAGAATCAAACTTTTAAAAATCCACCAAAACTATATATGCGCAATGTTTTGAGTGCTCCGACCCCATCTAATCACTTTTTTTTTATAATTAATTTCCACCAAATATTATGAGATTACAGTATGACGATATACGAGATAACTGAAAATGTGATTAGATTTTTTTCTGATATTGTGCACAGCAATCAAATAATCAAAATATAATATAATATTATACATTTATTTTTTCATGAATCACACTCTTATTGAGACATTCTTTGGTAAGACTTGGGTGGAAATAATACAATTTATGTAAGCTGTGGAGATAATAATAAAATATATAATATAAATAGGATAAATAACGTAAAAACAGTGTACATTGTAACTAAAAAAATTAAAACGTGGTACACATAATAATGGCAAAAATAGAAACTACGAAACAAAACGCGAAGTATTAATTACTCTACAATTTACTGACGTGAGATTAATTTTAGAGAATATATTGTCAAGCTTCGTGCATGATGTGGTGACGTCAGGAGTAAAACGAGTTCTACGTACGTGATTTGACAACAAGGAAAGCAGATTAAGTACGAATTCATCTTAAAATAGGTATGTTATAGGTACCACCAAAAAGTATTGGGAATTATTTGAAGAAAAAAAAATTTTAATTATCTTCTCAAAACCGTGCATAAGATTATAAAAAAAAAAAAACGATCACATTGTATAGAATTCTCTGAGAACGTGTTTGCAATACGTTTATGTATAATTTTCGAGTTGAAATTTCAATGGTTAATACACTAAAAACAAGTGACGGCCAAGATAAGTATCATACACAAACCTTGAATTAATATTTTAATTCAATGCGGGAGCTGGTTCGTATTAAACAAGTTATAATGTATAGGCAGAGATCGCCTAGAAAGGAGAAGTAAAAAAAAAAACAACTTAAAGTTACCAGACAGGGCGTCCCGGGATGTCCCGGAGGGGGTAAACAGGCCAACTCGTTAGTTATATATACAGTTTATTAGGCGAGATTGCTTGGAATTTTTTATTTTTTTTGACCACCAATTACAAATTTAATATTGTTTTATCCTTATCAAAAATAAATAAAAGAAAGAAATTATGCAATACAGCGTTTACCTGTTGTATATGTATAATATTATAATCTTAAAATAAAAATAAGCAATAAAACGCCAGATATCGAAGAAGTACGGAGAAAATATATGATAATATGCAAATCACACTACACCTATAGCATTATGTAGGAAATAAAATGAGATTGACAAATGGAAATTGTTAAATAGTTTTAAAATTCGAGCTAAATTTACAGATTTTAGTTCTGATTGTTATTTGCGACTTTTATATCCTATGCTCTATAATAATATGCTGTTTGATTTGTATAAGTATTGTTATTCGTAAAAACTCGTATGAATATTTATGAATTTAGGAATATAAAATTTAAGGACTTGAAACGTTTAACTACAAAATTATTTTTATCAATCTAGTAAAATTATGAAATAAAGAGTAGCGAGAGTAGGAGCAAAAACGAGGTATATGGAATTTTAAATAACTCGCGCAAGGAAGGCCAATCAACATTATTATCCTCCAAATTTATATACGGCGAGTTTTTTTTTGTTTTAGAATAATAAAATGAAACTAAGAGATAATTTGTGTAACATCATTTTTAAGATTAATACATTAACAATATACAGTATACAATAATTAAAACAATAATATTAAATTATTTGTACCAAATGGATGCAGTTAATGGAAGATAATAAAAATGCAATTTAAGACCTATCTTACCTGTCACATGTGGGAGATGAAGCAATATGTTGATCCGCATCAGTACTCCAACATCCACACAAGGAACTGATCAGTAGTATTAAAGTTATCATAACAGAATTTGTAAGTACGCCCGCACTTTGAGGCATTTTATTAATTATTTTCTCAATAACTTTACGAAGCGAAATAAAAAATGAAATAAAAACGATAAAAACGAAAACTATATGTGATCGCAATAATAATGATACTTAAAAACAGTATTTAAGTAAAAAAAAAATAACACTATCACAGATCAAGCTTATTTTCCCAGCAAAATGACAACTTGTAATTTTTATAATAAATTACTATAACTTATCATTATTTATTTTTTTTTTTTTATAATAAATTAAAATATAAATTTTTGGCCTCGATAAATTATAGTTTTAGATCCTTGAAACCAATGGGGATGAAAATGTGTGTGTGTGTTTTGTCGAGAGCTTACTTCCTTGTTACAATCTTTGACGCTTTTGCTGATTTGCCACCTAGCGTTCCAGTAGTGTTGACTAGTGTCTTCAGTTTGCTAACGCGCCGGTGGCTCAGTGGCTGTATTCGGGCCCTGCAAACAAAGCAGAGAGTTTTACATTGGACTTGTGTGTATTAAAACAAAATAAAAACATGTATATAGTATTATATTATAAATGAGTAAAAAAAAAGATATAGAAGTAATATAAACAGTACGATTATAAATAGTCGGTATATCTTCTACACGATGGTGTTTTTTCGTCCGATCGTGACTCGAAATATATAGGTACACGATGAATCTATGATTTAATCTATGTATACGATGAACTCATACGTGGTATAAAAATATATGTGCCTATTTAAGAACATACACATAAAACGCACGCACGTATGTATTTCGACAAACAAAAAAAAAAAAAAAATTATAAAAATTAAATACAATGAAACGACAATATTATTTGAATAATTCTCGATATTCGTGCGTCCGTCTGCTGCGGTCGTCCGCGGCCACCGAAACGGGTTGAGAAACAACGCGCGCACACGACACTACACTTCGGAAACACGTACAGAAATCACACACAAGCGGAGAGTTAAAAAAATAAATAATAATAATTTATATATTTTATTATTCAATTTTCAGAGTTCCGCACGCACGGGGACACGATCTCGGCGGCAGCGTCGTCGTCGTCGTCGTCGTCGTCGTCGTCGCAGTAATGTGCTGTGGCGTAGTGGCTGGTCGTCGTCGTCGTAGTCGTCAACCACTCGACGACACACTCGCAAAAAAAATATTTTCGGTCGTGTGCGTATTATGATTTTATTTGAAATTTTTTTTTTTTATTTTACAATTCGTGTTTCTCGTCTGCGTGTGTGGACCTGTGCTTTTTTCGGTTGGCGCAGACACTCCACAGAATCGGCACTGACAGCCGAGTCCACCGCCGCCGCCGCCGCCGCCGCGCCGTTCTGCCTTGGTTCACTAAATATCCCTACCACCGCCGCCGACGTCGCGAATTATTATTGCCATTGCATAAATTAGAGGGAGATTGTAATCGCGCGCGCACACACGCAAAAAAACGCACGCTCGCGCACGCAACACACACGCAACACACTCGACACTCACTCACTCGCACGCGCGCGGTATATTATATTCTGCTGCAATGTGCGAATACTGTTGAATTATTATATATTTCAAATACGGTCAGAAAATATGTTAAACTGTTTTGTCGAAAATCACCACTTCTCCGCGCTGGCGGTTTGCAGATGACGGTATCGATATCATCGCCATCGACTATAGAAAATATGAGACTCGCGTTAAACTAGGAGGCGATAGTAGTAGTATTTACAATAGCGAAGATTATATAATATATATGTAACTTTTCGTATGACATTACGAGAGAAACACACGCACACACGGTCGAATCCGAAACGCCACAGATCACGACGAAGCCGGGCGACTATACTACAAAGTCGACGAAATCGGTGCGTGCGGAAAATGTCAAAATTATAAGACGGCTGTACGAGTTAATATCCATATTTTCTCGATTGCCAAGGCCCCAGATAACCTTTATACGGTCAATTATACTAATTATTCATTTATCTGCACCTTTTTTTTTTTCTACCGTTAGCGACTGGCTCTAATAAAATATTATTACGCATAGTAATTTACTCATGACCAATCGCCATTTGTTTGTTTTTTTACGATTATTTTTACCGAATATAATTTTGATTTCTACGTGCCTCCTATTTCCGGAAATACGTGTGGGTTCAAACTGTATAGCTGTTGATATTATTATAAATTGTGCTGATATCTTTTTTCTGGATAAAAATTAGTTGCTATGAAATAGTTTCTCAGCCTCATAGCAAATGTGAGAGGGTTTCTCGCGACTTTTCATAACGTGCATGCAGCATTATAGTTGTATCATTAACAATATATTACGCGATTTCACGCTATTAAATGGAAATTCCGACAGAAACTTAATGGATAAATATTATGGTTAATGGTAATCACACGATTTATTAGAAACATTAAAACTCGGAGTTCGTGATTTCACGAAAATGTATACTATCCAATATCCATTCATTTCACCCATTTTATTCGAGCAAAATTATTTTATAAAAATAATACTTTTTTGTGATACGAAGGACATACAAGAATTTTTACATTGACGTAGGTAATTAAAAAAAATATAATTCGACGTTTTTACTTTTTTTTGAAATCTAAGCTACAGCCTACAGCTTAAGCGATATACCTTAGTGCTTGTATATACAAAAACGTTTGAGACGATTACCCGTGGATAGATTCTGAATATACCAGAAAATATTTCTGTTGCAGCATAAGCACGTGATATAATTTAGTTACGTTTACCCGTATACAATATATATATATATATATTATATGTCATCCATATTTATGATTAAATCTAATGAAATATTCGCAATACCAAAACCAATAGCCAACAGGTTAGAATAATCGAATTTTGATTATTTTTATTATATTATAACTTATAAAAATAATGATTTATTCGTCATATTTATATAAGTAGTATAATAAGTTACACTAAAATCGCAAATAATAAAATTTAGAAAATATTGTTTTGCTTTATTCATACGACAGTTAATAATTCCAGCTAAAAATATATTTACTAAATTGCAATTTATCGATTGAGTGTATTGTAAGATATGATAATAGCAACCATGAGTTTCTTACACGCCGTGCATACTTGAAATATATTTTGAGGTTTTTAAATATGGCCTACAAAGTCACTGCTTTGAATTAACCTCAGATAAATTAAAAATCAATGGTCCAAGGATGAAATCTTCAAGCTTTAACTGCATTTTCTCTAATTAATTAAATATTTTTTTCTTCGGAGAAATACTCAAAATGTTTAAATGTATATATATTCGATAACTAAACATAATATTATAATAATTAATTACGTCTTACAATTATTTTATATTTTTATACTATGTAAAATAAAATTAATAAGTAAATCATTGGCTCTAAGACATATTTCGTAAACTTATACTGGATGCTTGGTGTTTTAGAATAATTATTTGAAAAAAATGTACATAAATAATTTATGTAATTGAAAACTTAAATCATAAAACCTATGTCCTACAAAATAAATAAATGAAGATAATAAAAAAAAATTGATGTGTATAATAACTAATATAATATATAAATAATATGTTATATACTTAATTAATAACTAATAAGCCTTATATTACATTTAATACTTCTTGTTAGTTTCTTATGATAAGACTTCCAATTATTTAAGAATCAATATCACTGTAAGTACATATAATATATAATATATAACATATCATTTATATTTTTCATTAGGCTCATAACTTGAAACAAAAGTAACCGATGTTCAGTTTTATTAAAGTTGAGTTTTTGAGCATTGTACACCTAATATTATACATTTATATGTAAGAAAAACGAATGTCAAACTATAAAAGATTGTCTTACATCTATGTTATTTAAAACATATGTATAATGTATATACTTAGAACCTAATTAGTATTAGTGTATAAAAAACCATTAACACAGAATATCAAAATCAATTATTTTTACATCAGTTACTCATGTCACATGCACAATATTATTACATTTAAATATCTATATAAATACAAATAGGTTATACGTCATAAATTTTAAACGCTACATCGACATTAAATTATTTTCTATTCAAAATTTAAAATATAAATATTGAATTTTGACCATTAAAATTTTGTTGTATAGTATAATTTTTATTTGATTAATATTTCATTGATAGATAACATTTTTAAGAATTATTCGAATTTAATTGCTTCATTCATTTTTGACCTTGCTATCGTGTGACATATAATGGTATGAAAGTTTTTTTAATATTATACTATACAGTAAAAATGTATAAATAATAAATAAAAATAATAAAATATTAAGACATAAAATATACACTGTTTAAAAATGTAAGTATAATATATGTAATACTTTTTTTTTTAGAACCGACAACGATAGGAGAACGGTTTTTATAGCGCTTCCTTAAAAAGAATGTGTTATCTATTGTGCATAAAATTAAAAATCATATTAAAATAACATTCCTTCGCTGCTCATACAATTTGACAATAAGAGGTCTGTAATAATTACTATGTCACCATAGTATATCAATATAGATACTTATTTTTATTAATCGTATATGTGCATGTAATAATTTATTTATTGCAGTTTTTGGAAAAAAATATTCAAATTAAAATAAGTTAGTTTGAATAATAATCATTTTTTTGATAATTAAGGATAGGTTTTGAACACTTAAGATTCAAATTATATTTTGAGCTATTTAATAAATAAACATTACGATATAAATGATGAAAAAAATGATACAAAAAAATGTTCCATGATTCAATCACGTTGTAATACTCGAAATTGTAAAATAAGCATAGATATATTTATATATATAATTTTAAAAAATGATATTAAAAAAACATGAGTACTTAACCAACTAGACCTTGATATTTTTGCAGTTTTAGAGGCCTAAAGGAAATATCACCAAGGCTAATAGAAAATAATAAAAGCAATTTCGTTTACTGTAGAGTAATATACATACAGATAATTTTAAATCCGAAAGCATAAATTAAGAGTGACGTCACTTTAAATACAACTAATAGAAACCGAGTTAGATTCTTAAGTACTTTTTAGTAGATAATACATTATTTACAATAAAATATTTCGTACAAGTTAATTTTAAAATAAGCATGTTAACTCAGTAAATTAAAATTAAATTTGATTTGTTTATATAATTATACGGAACAAAATTTACCTTAAAAACATTTAACACTTTAATAGTATAATTTACTGCCTATTTGTAGAAGGGAAACTATTTATTACGATTATACAGTAACCTAACACATAAATAATATGTAATAGTATACTGAGTAATAAAAAAAAACTATAATTATTATGTACATAAAGAAATATTTTTTTTCAAGATGATTTATTATTGAGAATAATCAAAATAAAACCATATCACAACATTTGAATGGCAAGACTCATTAAAGTTGATTTAATTATTTAATTGTTAAAAATAATTTGAAAAGAATCATCTAGAAAATATCTTGATAAATTAAATATTATAAAACATATATTATTTACTTATTTATTTTTTGTAATTTTAATTAAAAACGAATCATTATTTTATAATTGAAACAATTAAGTCATCATTAGAAATGAGTAAATAAATTTTATTATATCATCGCTTTAGTCAGTTCAGATAAAAACCATAAAACATAATATATATTATTGGTATTTTTGATTATTTAAATAATCCATATACAATTAAAAAATAGAATAAATTTGTTTTTATTTTAACATTCAATCACACTTTTCTATGTTATTTAATATACAATACCTACTTACCTATTTTTTATTGTTAAAAATCACACATTATAAAAGTGAACAATTAATATAGTTATTTACTGCATGGGTGACGCATTGAATGCATAATATTTAAAAAGTAATAATAAATAGTCTAATTTAATGTTGATACATCAAGTAATTGTATTTATTAGAGATAATATTATATTATAATTGTACACAAATAATTAAAGAACATGAGCTTAAAATCAATTTCACTTTATTATTTTACATGGAATATATTAACAACTAATTAAGTTGTAAGATTTATATTATTTCCATTTATTTTAATATTTGTTTAAAACAAATCAATATTGGCAAAATAATTGCATATGTATAAAAAATATTATGTAAAGCTATTAAAAAACAGGTATGTTATAACCTGTTGGCTGTTAGTATTTATGAATATAAAAAAAAAATACTTAAAAGCATATTGAGTTGATATAAATTACGTATATAAATACAATTATGCATGCAATTTGGGATATATTTTTTACGTTTAATTTACCAGTTAATATTTAATTTATAACGATTATCTTAATTTATAATAACTAAAAATAAATCAATATCGTTAAATATTCAAGTATAATCTAACGTTGATAATAATTGTTTATTTTTATTATATGCGTATATTAATTGTACATAAATTATATAGAAATAAAAGTCCTCTTTTAAATTCTTATTCGATTATAACGTTATCCAGAAGTATGTGAAGAATAATATTGAGAAATATACTCTATGCTAAAACATAGGGGAGAAAGCCTGGTGTAGAAAGTAAGGATTAGAATAGCTTGCAACTTGATTAGAGCAACATGAGATGAAAAAAATAATATATGTAAATACACATTTTATACAATCGAAAAATAGTTAATTTATCTCTAAAAACTTTGTAATTAAGGTTTAAAAGGAATTTTTATAAATAATTTTAATTATATTTATTATTTTAAAAATGGCTATTGTTGTATTATTAGATTATGATTATCGTTAAGAAAAATAAAAAACAATAATCAAGTTTTTGAAAGTGAAAACCAATCGATATTTTATGGTTTTTCTAGGATTTGTTAACAATAATGTAGGTTTACCAACTTCCATAAAATGTACAGCATTGATGTACAGATGAGTTTAAGTGAAGTTCTTAAACCTCTATGAAGTGGTTGAACCAGGAAGCTATTTTTATCTTTCTAACTCTAACACAATGGAAACTGTAAAAAAAAATGGGACATAATATAATAGTATCGTGTAAATTCTATATATGTATCATCTATGTCATAAAAAAATTGTATTCCTTTTTAAAGCGAGAAGGTGAATGAAAAATGAAAATCGATAATCGAAGATGAGGCGAGAATCATTTTACACGTTCATATTTTAAAAAGACAACTTTTTTCATTTATCTATTTGATGCATTTAATATACTTATGTTTAAAATATAATATATTTCAATGAAACATAATTCCTACTCTGAAAATACTTAAAATATTGTGTACGAGTATATTATGATTTAGAAAAGATTTTAACAATGAAAGAATTACGTGTTCAAAATTATGTACTTTACAGTATATACAGCTTTAGTTATAAAAGAGTAGGTAAAACAAAATAGGTGAATATAGGTACCTATTGTAGATTTTCAGGGTCCATTGAACGATAAAATCCAATAGAAGATAATCAGTCTAAAATATGTAGTGAGGTCAACGAGAAGCAATTGGCAAGGATCGTTATAAAATACTTGACTGATGACCCTGAAGGGCGGTATGCACTTGTATTTCGTAGTTTAGTTTAATTTACTAAATAATGGAAATTTAAATGCCAATACATTTAGAAAAGAAAATAATTCATAATACCACTAATAGAATAACAACAGTTATCGTTATAGTATTATAGCACAATAGTTACGAAAACATAATTATATACGTAACGTGGATAATTTTAATTCGTTAAATGTATTTCAAATTTTACTTAACATTTGGCTAAAACAATTTTAAATTTTCCTTTCAGCAGACATACTATAGTCAAATAATATTTATGCCAATTTTTTTTTTAAACAAGTGTTTTCAAAAACAAGACAATATGTTGCCAAAGTTATAAGACTTCCGATCTTATTTAAAGTATTTTAAATTTAAATGAATCCTAACCTACGTCATTTTAGAGCCAGTAATATATATATACAATTATAAAAAATAATGTTTTTAGAAAATAGTAATATTATGATACACAAAAATTTTAAAAATATTGCCTAATAACAATTATGACTAAATAAACAGGCATTAAATATACCTATACTTAAAATACAAATACATTGTACGTTTGTGCATACTTTTTAATTTTTATAAGACGAAATCTTTTAAGTGATATAACACAATTAACCATGATTTGTATCATCATTATATAAATATATAGGTAATAATAAATATGAAATATTATTACTTGTATTGGATGGTTCAGAAGTGGTTTTGACAAAACTTTAAGAGGAATAGAAATTAGAATCATATGGCACAAAAAAATTTGCAAAAAAAAAATTGTTTTCTTTCCTTTTGTTGAAAAACGTTCTTACATTTAAATATTATTATATTTTAAGACTTTTATAATATTTACTGTTTATCTGTAATTGCCATAAATTATTATTTTTAATATTTGTGTATTATAAAAGGAGTATATTATCCAAATATATATATAATATAGTAATACTTAATATTATTCATATCATATAATTCCATAAACAACCATCTATGATCTATATAATATATTATATAACAGTAATTTGTTTTGATAATAATATTTTCGATGATTTAGAATTTAACAACAGCATATATTTAATACAAAGCATCTTATAAAGCGTGTTAACTTAAAATACACAAACTAAAATATGATTTTGTCATTTTGGTTAGTTTCTTTATATATTAGGTTAACTTACTGAAATATTTAAATTATAATGTACGCACTTGATATACAATATATTATAATACATCTTAAAAAATTAAAAAAAAATATTTCAACTGTTATTTATAGAACTTTTATCTTGAATGTAATAAAAAAATGTTTTGGTATAGAAATCTAATTAGCACAAAATAAATAAAATGATTATTTTAAATTATTATAATTAACCTATACATGATGGAAATAGATAAAAATATTATTTTTATCCTCTTTAGTTATATTTAAATTTAACATGATTAGAAATTAATAATTATGGACTATTTAAATAACATTTTAATATTATTAAAGATTTGGTTGTAATTGAGAGATTATAAAATAGCTCTGAGAAATTGCAATACACAGATTCAATCGACTCACCTAGGCATCGATTTTGTTACGTAAGAAAACAAACACGGTAAAATGTAACACACCATTGCACACGTATTAATATAATGTGTAGTCTCGTCGTATATTAAAAATACTGACTGTAGTAAGAAAAAAAACCGTCTCTTAATTGGACAGCAATTTTTGTACACATCCGAATACAAATAATAATTTATAGCCTTTTAAATAATAAAATAACTCACCATTCCTTCGCAAACATAACTAGAATTCTGTGCGTAACAATAGTAATATTTTGGTAACTATACGTCAGTACTATTTTTCCTGTCAACGCGCAGAAGCTTCAAGCGGTCATATTTGAGGCATTAAAGCAATCTTAAATTCACAACTGTTAATAAATCGACAATATTACTAGAATATTACTACACAACGGTTTCAAGGGCAACCCGTTTTTTTTTTTATTTTCGTCTTATCAGGTATCGCAACGATTCCGTTATCTTTGTGGCCCGGCACACACGGAGCCCGCCAAACGCGCACAGCTGTAGACGAATATTACCCAAGTATTATTATTATTAATTCAAACGTCTATGTGGGTTATTGGCGAATTCGCTGATGAAACAGATGTGACCGAAAACGAAACGTTTAATAACACGTAATAATAATGGCGTTTGAAAAAATATTATATTATGACTGGTAGGTATGTTATAATAGGTATGTTTGTAGTTGTGTAATGCGTACTTGTGTACGATTTGACTATATTATTATCTATTAATTATTACTATAAGTAGATACGTACTGCAGGCAATCTGCTGCAGCAGCGGTTTCTTGAAGCCATTAGCGACAATGACGATGACACCGAGGAGATCGAAAGCGTTTGACAAAATGAAGGACTGGCCAATAAATCGGAGCGAGAGGAGAAACGGTGAAAAACTAAAACAAAATCGAAACGTGAAGACGGGACTGCAAAAATGACGTTCGTGACGGCAATCGACGTTACTGTGCCGCTCGTTGAATATTATTTTTCTTTGGCTACGGTCGCCGTTGCTGCTGCCACCGCCGTCGCCGTCGTCGTCGCCGCCGCAATGCCGACTCACGACGACGGATGGAAGGGGTTTGGCGCGTTAATATAATAATAATTGTAATGCCGATGATGATAGTAATAATTTACGATATGATGAATGATGATTGAGGTTTATGGCTCCGATCACGAATGATCGACGGTAATAATACGAGAGTACAAAAATGTACGACGATACATATTATTACGATATAATTTAGTCGGGCATAACGTTATTTAATTTAATCGCGGGCTCGTTGTCGTGCTATTTTAACGATTTGACACGGGCGTGGGATGACGATTTCCGTCTTAATTTAGACAATTGTTTGCTGATGTAAGCTTGTTTGGTCGCCCGACTGTAATACGTACCTATATATATATATATATTATAAATACACACGATTTCTCAACAGTACGTAACTGCATACCGCACTAAATATCGTGGTAGGTAAGTGTGCGGTGTCTCGTGGAAGAGCGGCTTCGAGAGATCAATTTTCCAACACTCCGTTTACGTCGTGCCAAATCGTTGCATTCTATCCCTAATAAGTTTCGACATGCGTAATTATTTACCACGCCGTATAGTTGTTATTTCTACGAAACGCATATTATTATTATTATCTAAAGTAATGCGTGGTATAATCGAAACATTAAAAATTAGAAACTTATAAATACAATTGTTTTTTTGTTTTTCACCTCGATCGTGTTATATAGACTTTAATGTTTTGGCTTTTTCAAAGATGTAAAAGTGTAAAAGATGCTTTGATAACATAATAATGTTTAAATCGTGTCATCGAAACTGACAGATAGTCCACCGGGGTAATGAAAAGATAAAACCGATCTCTTTGTCAATTTTGAAAGAACATTGCTATAGGCGGAAGTCCATTAAAATTTCAGGTGGGGGGGGCTAACATTTTTAACATCAATGTGGGCTTCAATCCCACACAACTAAAAAGCTGTCTGTTATAGGATTTTTGGAGAGCTAAACTCCCCTAAGACCTTCCCCGATTTCCGCCTATGAACATTGCTGTAAAATTACGAAGAAAACACCTAGTAATCTTCGATCACCTAAAACATTTACACGTAACTACAACGTAGGTTTACGTAATTATATAACAAACGCTGAAAATTTTAAAACTTTAGCGATAGTACGTAGTACCAACGACCAACCTATTTAATATTTATTTACACTGTATTTGGTAAGTAGCCAAATTATATTTTTTAGGAGCTGGAGGTTATATATACACTACAGTATTGTGCCATAATATGTTGTAATTGAACCTGAAATTTCACTATTTTTTTTTTGCAAACGGGTAATTTCCTTCAGTGGTCAGGGCCGTATTAAGGGACAATGTATGGGGGAGCAATTATAAATATGCCGCCCCTAATTTAGTATACGCCTTTTTTTACTATCAAATAACCAAAAAAAAATTTCAAATTTACATTTAATTTTACAAATTAATAAATTATTACATAATATAGTACATGTCTACATATCATTATTAATTTCAAACAAATGTCTCGTGGTATCTGGTATATTCTATACCTATTTATGAATTATTGTAATGATAAATGACTAGGTATACTATGTTTAAAATTTTAAATATTATATAACAATAACATAACCTAT
>JACXSJ010002053.1:0-58435 GCA_014851325.1 Pentalonia nigronervosa | reverse complement strand
CTTTTAATCTATATGTCCGAGGCTTGTTGTTGTTTGGTTCCTGAACAAAAGATTTTTACAAGGCAGGATTGTTAGCCCTGCGCTAAACCCCCAACCTGGAGGACCAGTCCCCACCACCTAGTTAAAGGCAGTGTGGGGCTATTGCGATACACTGCGAAGTGTAACGGGCGATGGGCGCGCCACATTCCCTACGCCTAAATAATAATATAATATATATACATTATATTATTTTATATATAATATATTTATATTTTATTTTTGATATTAAACAACAATAATATATACATTTAAATAATATTTTTCATAATTTAATGACATGCTCTAAAAAAAATTTATTTTTGGTACGTAGCGTCAGAAAAATTTGCCACCCCTGTCCGATCTTACGTTAAACGTATCATTCCTTGGTACATTCAAGAATTTTCTGAAATTTCTAATGTGAATGGGAATAAAAAAACCATATCTATTTTTGAAAGTTCTTTTTTTTTTTAGAATAAGTAGTTTATTATTCAAACTAGATATTCAAACTAGATGATATTTTAAAATAATATTTATATTATAATAAAGCAACAGTATCCATGCAGAAATAAATATTTGTAAGTAAATCAAGTGAATGTGTGAATCATTAAAATGTTTTGTTTTATAATAAATTTAATTACTACTAATGAACTGAGTTGGGTCTCTTTCACTCTCAAGTATTTATTTTTATGATACACCATTGTATAACCATAATTAACCACGGAATAACTGTTATTCTGTGGTAAAACCATCGAGATCTGCACTATGTTTATGTTATAATTTATCAGTTATCCACAATATTAACAAAAGGTTTTTATATCATCTCTCGTTTAAATTTAATATTTTATATAAGCATTGATCTTAAGTGTACTAGTTTGCATAAAATGTATTTATATTTTGATCAAAAATGTTATAATCTTATTGAATTACACCATTTGTTATCATGTAATAATTGATAAATAATAATTGATTTTGAATTGCACAATCCGCATCATATCCAATTATCGCAATGAATCAATCGACGTTGAATGCTGATAAAGTTTTAGACATAATAGGATTGAAAATTCTACCACACGGCCATAATTCTCCACCTATATCAAACGCTTTATTCAAATTAAATAAGTCTGTGTTATAGCATAATATGCTGCTGATTTAAACACTTTTTAAATATATATATACAATAAATATGTATATAATATCAATATGTATACATATATCTGTATTGTCTGCACAACAAAAATAGGAAGAAAGTTATTCGATTTTAAATCAGTAAAAGAAACCTAACTCATAGGTGTGCCCCCAGACTTTTGACGCAGGGGATGCAACTTGGCTAAAGCCTCTTAGCCTTCCCCTTTTTGAACAATTTTTGTTATTTTCAAATTCGTCATTATTATAACTAATATGAAAAAAAAATGTTGTCCCTATTTCAAATTGCATATAATGGATGTCAGTAGGTAAACAATTAAAATAAAATCATGTATAAATAATAAATATATTATATAATATATATATGTCAATTACAAAATTTTAAAATAATTAAAGTTCTAGTCGCTGTTTTGTATTGTTAAGATGTTTGAACTCTTTAATTGTCTTCTGAATCTAATTTAGATGCCAATTTCTATTCAATAAATACTAACATCATTAACTCTAATCGATCTTGCGTCATACAACTTCTCAGCTTTGTTTTTAGCAGACTTAATTTTGAAAAAGATCTCTCACGACAGCAACTTGTGACTGGCATTGTTACAAAAAGAGTTAATATCTTATAAATGTTTTGAAAATTATTACATAAATTATTAGTGGACAGATTATTTAACTACTGATTAATAGTTTTGCTAATTTTGTCAATTTCAAATTCTGGTAATAATCTTAACAACCTGAGTTCAGCTTCAAGTTCACTGTCATTTAAATTAAACCTATTGGAAAGTAAAGTTAAGTCATACTTATGCAGGTTAAACTATAATAAACGTCCAATTGCACTTATTAAACCATTATAAACATGAATATATAGGTTTAAATACAAATTAAATACCTTTTGATACTGTTATAGGAGGAAATGAGGGAATCTGTGAATTGGTCATCTTTATTTTTTTATTTGCATGTTCTATAAAATTTTCTTAGGAAACAGATAGAATTAAAATTTAAAACTAAAAATAGTAAAATAAAATAATTTTTATTAAATGTGTATCTTACCTGTAGTGTTAAGATTACATGGTTCCAAAAATCATTCAATGTCTTTTTATTACTCATAATTAGGTTAATATGATATGGAAATTAGTTACAATAGATAATACTAAAATTATTAATGATATTTTAAAAACTAAATTTTCATATTAGTAATAATAATGAAAATAATATAATTGATAACTCAAATTACAATCACATTATCATAATATATGGAGGTGAACGCCGAATTATATGTAAAAAAAATTGTAAGTATCTGCATATCAATGCAACAAAATAGTATTACAGTAATAATATCAATCGAACCACCTACTTTAGTTTCACGTTAGGTGCCCACAACTCACAAGGTATAGGTTGGTACCTACTATACACATTAAAGTAATTAATTAGGGATGGTAATCAATAATGTGACATATTTATAGGCATTAGGCGTGAGTATTGGCACATTACCGTACGTTCATAACTCATAAGTACTAATGTCACATGTAGAATATTAAATAATTTTGAAATTGAAACTTATCATTACGAATTGGGGCGTTCCCGTGGGAGTGGACATCTCAATCTTTATGCCCTGTGCTAGTTTCAAATTTACGTACATTAAATTACAAATTGTTAAATTATAGTTCATCATGAATAATAAAATTACATATATCCACGATCTACCTTCGCAAAAAAATTCATAAATAGCCCATCATGATTCTGAATTAAATTAAAACCCAACCATCATAATTTATAATGAGAGCCGAAAGGTAACAGCCATTTCACCAAAGTATATTAATAATTATACATGACGGCATAGAGTAAATTTTTAAGAGGTTTTAACAGAGGGCAAAAAATAATACATATTTTTTACATTTTGTGTTTAAAACTATAGCGGGGGAGGAGGTAACGCCCTTCTAATACTTAAATAATTTACCAATATTAAATTTTAACTTGTAAAATTGTAAAAACACTATTCAGCAGTCCTTGGAGTCTTGTTGAACACTAAAATTACGTAGGTAGTGAAAAAATATCAAGTTAATACTAACCATATTGTAATATGTGTAGAATTTTAAGTGCACCTATACAGTATAAATATAATTTAATTACTTTTTACTAGGTAATTATATTAAACACACACAAAACAATGTTATTCAAGCTTAAGCATAAGTAATACTTTTTAAAAAAATTAATATTTGTAGTATAGATACAATTAATTAGAATTTAGAGGTTAAAACAATAAGGGGGCACTATGATATCTTGCCTCTCCACTATAAAATATCAGAAGGACAACGGCACCTCTTGTTCATTCAGATTATACCAACAACAGTCATTTAGTAACATCTATATTTATTTTAACTAAATATAAAAGAATAAAAATAAGGTAATTATTGACTTATTGTATTCATTATTAAAATTTGTGTTTCAAAAGTTTGATTCCACTATATCTGCTATACATAATCATAATATATAGTACATACATAACAGATATTAGACATCAAATTGTAACTATTATCCTCTAGAGAGATTATTATTGGAAACTCTTTTTTTAACAAGTAACAAAACTTACAAAAGAAAAATACATCAACATTTTCGGCACACTCATCATAACAAAATCAATAAATTTTTATTATTACAATTTAAAAAATATTAATCTCATAGACTTATCATTTTCACCGTTTACTTTAGAATTATTTTAAAATGTTGAAATACTGTTTTAAACACAATATTAAGTGGATATTAAAATATTTTAGTTTCAAACACAGGACAGTAAAATACAAGTTGGAACATATTGATATATGTATATGTATATAATAACTATTAACTACTATACTATAATTAACAAATTAGAATAAAGTATTTTTATTTAAATTCTTTGATATTGATCAAAGTTGATTGGTTTTTGTGAATTTCGATAATACACAAATACTATTAAATAAATACAATTTTGATAAAATACGTAAATTTATAGTTTAACGTGTCATAATTTAATACAAAATTGTTATTATTATAGCTATATCTCCAAGTCCTTATCAATAAAATGTGTATCTTATATGAAACATTTATAATATTTTCATAATAAAATTTAATTTCTGCATTTATTTTACTAGAATTTGCAGTTTGATGCATTAATTCTTGATATATTTAATTAAAATATGTAGTTAAGTTTTAATGATTGAATACATTCAATCCGGCCTTGTTCATTAGTAATTACTACACAGATAATAAGTATAAATACTATATAAGTATTTAATATTTAATACTTAATTTTAAAACCATAATAAAGATTTCTTTTTTCCTTGTTTTAACCGAAGATGTCAGATATTTGCCTTTTTTTAAAGTACCTTATAATAAGTTTAAAAAAAGTTTATAAAGTATAACAATAATTGTTATTTTTACTTATAAATATTAAAATTAAAAAAAATGTAAGTGTTATAATTTAAAGATAAAAGTATTAGGTAATTACCAATTTTGGACGTTGCTCATCATGTGATTATTTCTAAAATTAATAATTAGTCATAAAATAAAATATAAAATCATGATCATGTAAAAATTTAAGTAATTAACATATCTACAATTCTACAATTAACTACATATATTTAAGAACTTAAATAAATTAAATTAATAACAGTAAAATATTAGGTACAAAAATGTGTTTTTTTATTTTACTATTTACATAAGTGATTATTTATTTTTAGTCTGTATCTATTGATTATAACAATTATAATGAAGCAAGCTATAGTTATGATTATTTTTTGATGTAATTAATTTTTGTTGCTTTTAAATTTTAAACAACATTTTTGAATCCAGCACTATTTATATATAACTATCTGTCCAAATTCCCAAACACTCAAACTCTGTATTTTTTTAAAATTACCTATTAAAACATAGTTAACATATTATAACTGTTTTTTTAAAAATTTAAAAAAGTTAGACAAATTAATTTATTTAGATATTTACAGTAGCCATTAGTCATTGCCTCAAAGGTAGAGTGAATATATATATACGAGTGGACTATAAATTGTAACATCGTACAATTCACAATCTATGATGCCCTATATAATGAGTGTCAAACATAATAACATATTATAAATTGTCCTTGTTTAGAGTGTTTAGACATAGTGAACCGACGGATTTGGCTGTTTGATAATACTAAATAATGGATAACCAAAAACAATGAAAAACTTTACTATTTAAACGTTTAATGTTTAATTATTCAACACAATGATTATTTATACCAATAAACCACGATCCAAAATAATTATAATTTTTTTTTTTTAAACCCGATAATCACATTTTGGATCTACACTAATCCTCCCCCTCATTATTGTTAATAGAGTAGGCATCTAAGTGAATATATAATATTATATATATATATATATATATATATATATATATATAAGTACGTAAAATAAATGCTAAACGTAAATGTTTGACGTATGTTGTAGTGTCCATAATAACTTATACGTAGTATTGAATTACATAGAAGGACGAATTTCGTACATGTCAAATTAACATATGTCTTACCAATTGTATTTATTATACATAAAGTGTTCATTCGTAACGCACGAATTGTCCAAAAAGAATATATTGAAATTAACGAAACGAAGTGTTATAATTTATACTTCTTCACGTCTGAAGTATTTGTATAAAAAGAAACGACATAAAGGTACAACGTGTTTAAAACTGATATGATGTGTTAAATGATCAAACAATATATACTTTTTTATATGTCATTACTATCTTCACAATTCACAATATTGTTACACGTTCACAATATAAATACATAGCGATCAGAATATAACTTATATAATAGATAAATGTATACATGTCTCATTAATGAAACAAAAGTATAAAAAAAATGATGTGGGTGGTAAAAATAAATTAAATCTTAACAAGTTTTTCTACCTTATTACCTTAAATTATAATAATTATTACAAATTGCTAGCTATAACTTATAAATTATGACATCATATAAATTTTTAGTCTTTTTTATCTTGTTTTTTAATTGCATTGTCTATACTTAAGTAATTGTTTTAATTATTTTTATATTGAGTTAATACTCAATACAAAAATTACAAAAGTATAATCCTTTTATTATTACCAATATAATATATATATATATATATTACACGATATGTAAATAATTATTTTATAGTATAAAATCTAGAATTTGTTTTTAGAATAAAACGTTCTACACAAATATTAAAAAAAAACCTTAAATATGATACTATAGCTGGTTTTGATTACAGCAAAATAATTAAATATATTACTACTAGACTCTAATACCTATAATAAGTCCACTAGTAAGTATTAAGAAGTTAATTTTTCTTGAAAAATTTGATTGAGTGGTTGTGGTTTTGTATTTTAGGGATGGGTATCGGACTAACATCAATAACTATATACAAATAGAAAAATGTAAGAAAAAATTCTCAAAAGATTACTTATATAATATTTAAATAAATACCTACACAAACTGATCTCAAAAAGTTAATCAGGTCAAAGTTTAGAAGAGTAGAAGTAATACTATTGTAGTTCCCGCCTCAGTTTTAACTTGTGATACCATTCATGAAAATAGATCCAAGTTAAAAAAACTTAGTTTTTAACGCTGCTAGGTTTATAAATTACAGGTAAATAGTAAATAAAATGCACTTGAGATTTCAGTATTTGACAATGCAGTCATGCAGATCAGCCAGTTTTTTTGTATGATTTTTAGGCTTTGGGTGAAATTGAGTACCAATAAAAATTCAATTCTAAACTAATACAACGTCAATAGGATAAAATGATTGAGTGTGTATATAGTGTATAGTTTGGTAGAATTACATTATAAAATTATAATGAGTTCAAAATGTTATTAAAAGTTATTATAAAAATTAGTTTATAATTTCATGAGTTCTTAAAAATTTAAATCTTTAATTTATAATGTCACTCATTTTTAGACTTAAGATAATGCAGGACGTATATAGTTCTACAATAAGTTATACAAATATATATTTTGTTCACAGACTCATATACCTTGGTCATATTTATCTTAACTACATGAATAAGAAATAAATGTAATAAATAAATAAATGTTATTTTTATTTGTCAATATTTATTAATTTTAATTTATTTTTCTCCATTGATATTATATACATATTTCAAGTAAAATAAGCATTTCAGTTTAATTTAAATTAATATATTGTTTGTCAGTAATTTATTGAATAATTCAATATATTCTATTAGCTGTTGGTGAAGTTTACAACCTTTTTTGATTTTACATTACAACTGAAAGTTTAGTCTTTTTCAAATACGAGTAGTACCTATGTACAAATTCTAAATATAATTTAGAGTAACTGTACGAATTATTTAAAAACTATTTTTACCACTTAAAATATACACGTCATTCATATCATATTTATGTTCATACTAATAAATAATGTTAATTAATGGTTGGTTTAAAAAAAAAATCAAATCAATTCAAGTATTTTTGCATAATAAAATTGCATTTATATATTATTCAGAACACTATACAGGATGATTGTTTATAGCTTTATTCGTATACAATAGTACGATAATGTAGGTACTTACATTTTAATATTCAAACATTTGAAATCGACAAATCTCTGTAAATCATTCTGTAAATAACTTGTAATATAGCCATATATAGGTAGGTATATTTAATTAAATTATTTGATTTGATAAATAGTAAGTTTTCTAAGAAAACATATTTGTGTATTTATCACTCCGGCGAGTCCGAAATTCAGTAATGAATAGAATGATAAATGAGATCAGAGTACAAGCAGATCATTTATTGATATAATATATTCTTAATTATACATACCTAACCGTCCTAACCTACCCAATATTCCAATATGCTTTATAGTTTATATACAATGCAATATGTTAAATTCTCAGATTAGAATCATTTAGTATGTTTATACATCATCATCATCATCATACTTAATATGTTTTATGTTGGGTATAATTTATTTTTGATGATATTTTTCATGTTTATTAACCTTGAAAAAATTAAATCTAAAAAATATAAACAAAACAGTGGAAGTCTTTTTGCTGCAATATAGTAGGGATTCAGATATATCTACCTCGTCATAGATAATAGGTCACTGTTATAGAGTGTTAAAATTGAATTGAATTCAAAAACCACTGCATACAAAAAATTATTCTGAACAGAGACGGTGTATCAGGCTCTACGGCTAAGGATATATTATAGTTATTTTTTATTATTCTTAGTAATATATATGGTAGGAAACACTAATATAGTTATGACTAAATAAACCATGTATATTATATTATTTTTATTAACTTATAAGTAAATATACTGATATAGACAGTAGAACGGTGTAAATAGGTTTATGGTATAAATAGCTTAAAATGTATATAAATTTCATATGTATAAAAAGAAACTTATGAGAAATTTTTTATTAAACTTTCAAACTTTTTAATTGACAAACAAATGTTTATTAACATAAATTAAAAAATTACTAAACAAACAAAGTAAACGATTTCAAATGATAATAAATATCATAAAAAACACAAAATATTTTGAAAATTATTTATAATATCATGTTTATAAGTTCAATATAAAATGCCAATAAATAAATATTTGATGAAAATTTTAAGGCTCTACGGTTATTCGTTTTTGAATTACTACAAAGAAACAAAATTATTTTGTTAAAAAGTGATTTTACGTAAATATTCCTTTTTTTGTTGGATCTTAATTGGTTTTTATTTTGTGTTTTTCTGATTATTTAAGTAATGATGTTTTTAATGTTCATTCTTTTAATCCCATACTTTTCCTAAATACTTAAATAACACGGCATTAAAGTCAATTTGACTCAGCACATAATATAACATACCTACCTAATATATATAAAAGTTGGAGACAACAGATTATATGAATAATAAATTAGTAATATTAATTTGAGTTTTAAATTTTTAATATTTAATGTATAAGAACTAAATTTCAAACACATTCGTGATTTGTCGTAGTATATTAGTAGATAAATCATATTTCATATTATAGTTCCACTAGATTGATTGTTTTTGCATTTAAAAACATAATAGACTAATATAGAATATGAGTAGTTATAGTTGTACATTCTCAGGTTCATACTAATTTTAAATTTTAACCTAATTTTTTAGTGATAATTTTAAAAGCCAGCTATAAATACTATATAAAAAATCGATGTTAATATTAAGTTTCAAATCACATATTATCTTGGCATTAGGTAGAAAATCAGGTACCTGTCCTGTTTCTTATCTATACTACTTATTATTACGTTGTTTTTGAGAAAGTTGTGTAAGATATTATAGAACAATTTAATAGAAAATAATTTACCAATATGCTTATGTAATTATTATGGTATCACATTCGATGGTAATTAGTTAGGATGGTTATAATTATTATTGAACACATGTATCATATCTATCTTTTTAGCTTCTGTAAAGTATTCCAATCTCCAACATGCAAAAAATATCTATTTAATAAATAATAAATATACAGAGTAATTACCCAAACATGCTTAAATCCTTTTTTTTATTTAATAATGAATTTATTCAAATTTTGATTTTTAAAAATACTTTTTATAACTTTATTATCAAATGGTCAGAATTTTTATAAAATTTAAGGGGTGTCTTATGGGCTATGGCGATACAAACTTTTTTTTTCAAGTAAGAACTAACATTTTTTATTGTCAGATGATTTTTTTTTAATTTTAATATCATCATAGTATCAAGATATCAAGACTACAAAGATAAACGAAAATTGAATAGTAGTTTCTGAGTAATAACTTCGTGTCATAAACGGATAATAAGATAATAAGCATGGAAGATATGTGGGCTATGATGATTTGAAATTATAATAATTGCTAATTAATATTCATTTTTCAACATTTTATAGAAAGTACTAGATTAAGTATAACATATATTTTATAGTTATGTATGTAAAACTATTTAAAAATAAATTGTACAATTAAAATAAATACTTAAAAAGTAATTTGTGCAAACAAAAATTGTTCTTCATCGTACGGATTACCAGGTTATTTCATTGCTAAATAAACGATTTTTAGAAATGTTGTTAATTAGTGTTTAGTACACAACTCAATGAACTATTTTTTAATCGATTACCTATATCCGCTTTCTAAAGTGCCAATAAAATCGGTAACCGCCACCATTCTATATGGTTCTTAAAATTTACAGTTTTTGGGAAAAAATTGGCAAACGATTTTAAGCACTGGTATCTATAAAAATCAATAACTCAGAAATTATCTACTTGGTTGATTTAAATGTAATATCAACATTTTCAAAAAACAATCTGCTTTATAATTTATTATAAAAAATATTGATTCTTATTTGAAAAAAAGAAGTAAGTAGTATCATAGGATACTCCTTAAATTGTATAAAAAATACAAGTATTTGAAAATATGGTCCAGAAGAAAAACCTAGTTGGATGGCAATGATAGTTGCTTGCCCGTTGAATTCAATTTTTAATTGTTATGTCATCTCCTACAGCCATCTAAATTTCTTATTATACTCTTGTATAATATATAGATTGTAAATACATTTTCTAATAAAATAAAGTAAGTAGGTATACTTAAAAATTCAAAAAGTTAAAAAAAAAAGTATTAATAAAAAAGATAGAGTGAGCATGGTTGGTGAAACGCCCTAAATATTTAAATATAAATTTAGTTTTAAAATGTAATTTTTTCCTTATTATATTCAACGAATAAAAACATTAAGATAACTTTTGTAATATAAATCAGTTTATTAAACAATTTTATCAATTAGAGTATCTACTCGTATAATAGGTGCAAAGTTTTGAGGGTGCTTTGTCATTGAATAAGTCACTTAATACTTGACTAAGTATAAAATAATTTGCAAATTTTCGTGATTTTGTTAACATTTAAACTTTAAAGCTTATAATATAGGAAAATATTGTGTATGTATTTTATTAGAGACATGAACATAATTAATAAAAAACCTTATTTTTACTCAAAAACAAAAATTTTAAATAAATCAAAATTTTTTTTTTTAAAAATCCAAAATTTCTTTGATAAGCACAAAATTATTTGAAAATTATATCATTTTAAATATTTGATAAAAAATTCAAGTCTACAGTTATTTATTTTCGAATCATGACTAATACATAAAATCGATTTTGCATAACAATTCCGTTTTTTCTAATTAGTTATATTTTTTCTGAGTATTTTGAAAAGTATTTCGAATTTTTTACTTTTAACCTTCATAAGTAGGTACTAACATGATAAATATTTTTACCAAGTACTACTCTGAAAGTTGATAATTGTAGAATTTTTACTGTTAACAGAAATTACATCGGGACTTAAAAAAAAAAAATAAATTAATACATAATTGTAAAACTGATACGTTCATATCACTCCAATCAAAATTTAACATTACCCCGATATAACAAACAGGTGTGGTACAATTTTTTTTTCATCTTAAACATCAAAAGTACCAATACAACATAGAGTACCTATTGTTCCTATTTTAGATCCTGAGCAAAGCGAATTTTAATATTTATTTTATTCGTATAACTGTTTGAGTATGTGCTGCTATATTGACAGAATATTTTCTCCAGTTATGCAATGTGAAATTCTTAAGTTACAACAGCAGTTCGAAGTTGCTTACTTAATAATTGTACTTACCCAAAAGTTAATTTAATGTTATAATAGCTTTTATTATGAATGAGCACTGAGCAGCATGTGTGCGATTTCTATTTTTGACGGATGACATATTCAGACCCTAATTTCTCATGTTTTATTATTATAATAGTAGTAACGTATATTATTAGGTCTATTATTTCAGTAAATGGTGTGCGAATTCATTTCAAAAGACCCCAGTGCTCTATTGCTCCCATTCCAATGAATCATGCGGCAATATTTATATATATATATAAACATCCTTTTAATTGGTTAATAAGTTAACAGCAACCTAATTTTCATCCGGTTCATGGCTATAACGTAGTTATTATACTCAAACGTATCCGCATGTTATAAATGACAAAAACGACAATAATTAAGTCCCGTATGCATAAATTTAATTTAATACTAATATAAATATTCTACGAATCATGCAAAGGATACCTACCAATGTCTTTTTTTTTTTTTATAAATTTAGGAATCTATTCATTACTTTACGAGCACGAAAAAACTGAAAAAGAAGGTTATGCACATTTATTTAAAACGTGTATTTAATAATATTGTTTTATGACAAAACAATATATTACTTTTTGAAAGTATTATAATATTGTTAATTAGTAATTACACAAACAATACATTTATACACTCTGTTCATTTAAAATTTATAGGTTACTACAATACATAATATATTTTTTAAATGATCTTATTTTCATCAGTTTAAGTATGAAAATGTTATTAATGAAAAGGATTAATACAATTTAATATTTATTAGAAATAAAATAATGTTTTTAAATACTTAAATTAATTAATATAAATTGAATTATTATTATTTATAATTATACCTGAGAGACATTATTATTGAAGGATAGAATGTACATCAAAAATAGTTGAAACATATGTGAAAAATGCATGATATAATATATTAGCATTAGTAATATGGTTTAGCATTAGGTATCTTATTTCTGGTACAATAAATTATAAAATGTGTTTACAAAAAATAAATAAAAGTATAAAATATATTATACGTTAAAAAAAGATCTAATATTAAATTGTTTTTATAAAAGTATCTATTATAATTTATAATACGATTGGTATACAATAATACACATTTTTATAAAATATTACAAATATTCTGATTTCAGACATTAAAAAAAAAAACTAAATTTTTTTTTTTTTATTGATCTCAAAAAATAACGTCAATAACAAAGGCCATTAGTTACAAATAAGGGTTGTTACATTAATTAAATACTAAATAATAAACATTTTTTTTTTTTTATATAAGATTGAACAATTTAGTTTGTTTCATAAACTTTATTAAATCGAGGTTTTTTTCTTGATTGGGTCCGAGTGAAGAGTTTATATTGTAGGATATCTTATGTGTAGCCCGTTCTTGGTTGAACATTAAACAGTCTGCTATTATATGTTTGGCGGTTAACAAGATTCCGCAGGTTTGACATATGGGGGGTTCCTCTCTTGCCTGATGGAAGCCGTGAGTAATTCTGGTGTGACCAGTACGGAGACTATTGAGAACAGTATCTTTTTCACGGTTGATGTTAGGGTTTATCCAACGATGTATGTCTCTTTTTATTTCGTTTAATTTGGTGTTTTGTAAGTTCCAAATTTTTTGCCATTTATATTTTGTGCGCTCATTTATGATTTTTTTTGCGTCATCATATGACATTTTATTAATTAAGATAGTATTTTTGTTGTTGATGGCTGTTGAGGCGTGTTTGTCGGCTACTTCGTTGCCTATTATTCCCGAGTGTCCAGGTATCCACACGATGACGATGTTTTTACCTAGACCGGATGCTATGGTGAGGTTGTTCAGAATTTTGGATGCAATATCACCGGGATTGAAAAGGTTCTGCAGGCTTCTTATCGTGCTTAATGAATCGCTGAGAATGATGAAATTCGAATGAGCTTTTTGTAATATTGTCTCAATGGCCATGAGGATGGCTAAAGCTTCTGCTGTGAATATGGCGCAATATAGAGGTAGTTTGTGTAAAAATATTTTATTTGGAAATATTATTGAGAAAAAAAAAACTAAATTATATGAGTGATAATATCATGAATATTATTTTATTTTGATTAATGTTTATAGTTAAATAAATCGTATTACCTATCTTAATAGTTATTACTGAGTAATACCATTAAATATCATTTATATATATTTTTTATGTATATTTTTTATATCCGTTATATATTTGTTAACACTTTTTTTAAACATAATTATTTCAGCTGTAATTTATATAATTTCATAAAGGGTAATTAATTTAAATCAACAAACTAATTTATTGTAATTTAAATACATTTTATTCTTTTTTAAATTAGTAGGTAGGTATTTTATTATTTATTCTAATATGTGAATTTGAGAACTAAATATTTCCCTCGTTCTTCCGTTTTGCTAATTAAATTCATAAAAATAAAAATAAAAAATACTTCAAATTGATTCTGAATTAAAATAACAAAACAATTATTGTTGTTTGATACTATTTCGTATCTACATCATTTAATCAATTAACTACAGTTCGAAATTCAAATCATTAGCTAATGGCTGCATTCTAGTCTGAAAATATAGTAGGTACAATAATATGTATTCAACATCACCATTTACATTTTATTTTTTATAAACTAGTGAAATTAATTGTGATTAGTGAAATAAATAGTGTTATGTACTATGTGCAACTATCACAGTAATTTTTATTTATTTTTTAAATAATTACTAATTACGTTCTATATACCGGTTCAATTTCAATATTTTAATTTATACTTTGAATATAATGGTTTGAAAATAATATTATAATTAATTATTTATGATGTTATGGTATAGTGTATAAAAATAGTATAGGTTTTAAAGTAACAATTTGAACAGTATAAATCCGCTTAGAATCTAAAATAAAATAACAATTATATAATAATTGTTGTATCAAAATAATGATAATATAGGTAGAAAATACTAGGAATACCTAAATTAACTGATAAGTTATTATATGAATATAATTATTAACTTATGGAGTGAATTTTATTATTAGTTGTCACAATTATTTTCCCGTAATCTACCATAACGATCCCTGCCCTCTTAGTCTTTTTATCTAATCTTAAAGGGAAATAAAAAAAATATCATGGATTGATAAAAGCTATTGTACTCAGTGTGTAATCTAGGCTTTTCAGGATCTTAACATTGCAAGTATAATAGGTATGTAAATTAAATATTATTTAATAGTTTAGTTAATTATATGTAGGACCAAGCTATGGACTAATATTACAATGCTATATGTTTTAAACTAAAAAAAACAACATGAAATGCAGAAAAAAATTGGTTTAATTAATATTTATAATACATTTTAAGTATACCTATATTAATAATTAATAAATTATAAATGAAAATATATAACAATATTAATATACATAGTCGATAATATAATTATTAAATTATATAATATTATATTATTGGGTGAATAGATTTTGTTTTTATTAATTTGATTAATAAAATACTAACGTTTCATTTGAGGCAACGTTTCTTAATATTATATATATATGCAATGCATATTTAAAAATTCGAATTCATACGATCATAAGTTAATGTACGTGCTATTTAGTATTAAGTATATATAGAGTAATACATTAAATTTACTGAATTCTTTAAATATGCCTTAATAATACCTATTTTACATACGTCTTTATTATTTATTATAGACACTTACACGTTATACTTTTATGCAATTATGAAATACTTATTTTACTTATTTTTATTTCTCATACTAAATATAATATGTTCATATAAATATATTGTATAGGTACTTGCATACTATTTTGACTGACCTTACAGATTATGTTTCTGGATATCTTATGACAATATTAATTTAAAATTTAAAAATCCTATTATATTCATCTTTAACAAAATTATTTTATACAAATATAAACAATGTATTTTAATAAAATTATTTTTATAAAATGGCACATATTACCTTGATATTACTATAAAAATATTTTATTATATTTATGTAATTTTTAATGTAATATAAGCAACTACTATACTTTTGGTATCTAGTCAAAAGTCAATTACGTTTATTTAGCTTGCACTTAGCAATTATGTATATGTACTTAATGAATAATTAATATTTAATATCTAAATCTACAATTATTATATTATAAACAGATATAAAAATTGATATTGTACGTATAATGTTATGTTATGCGTTATAAAACTATATTATACTGTTATTAGTTAGTTCAGAACTAAGAAGGAAACAAAAAGACAAATATTTTAAAATGTTTACAAACGCTATATTTATTTTATTACTCATTAGTATTGACTAAAGAGTATTTATTAAATATAAACCGTAAATTTATTGGACTATAAATTTAATGTTATTATTAAAAATAACTGGTTATAAATCTATACAATAGTTATGAACAAATAGCCCACATCCTTGATAAATAAAATAGGGACAAAAAGTTTGTTCTAGGAGCTAAACTTCAAAGTGTAATGGGTGTAGTAGTATTGGTTATTAGATTTAACCAGAGATAAGTTGAGTTATTTATCAATTTTGTTTTTATTTATTAAAAATATACAAAATACAAATTATATTATACTTTTGGTACGTATAAACCAGTGTTGTTTATATGTATTTTATATTTTTATATTACTATAGAGATAAAAAAAATGATACGAAATACTATTTTTTATTTAATTGACTATTTTTAAGCCAATTTATGAAAGTATTAACAGAACCGTAGAATCAAATACTTATGCATATTATGTTCGTCATGGAACAACTACCATGGTTATATAGTTCTTCTGATTACGAGGTGACTTGTAACTGAACAACATATGTGCTTAACATCTCAATAATATAAATAACATTTTTATACCAAAAATAATAATTTTTTTTTGAAGGAAAAAACATTACCGGAAACAAATTTGTGTTAATAACCGTGACGGAAAGTGTATTGTTGAATGAATACCAACAAATGAGAATGTGATAAAAAAAATGTCTCAATGTCAGGACCTATTTATATTATTATCAATAACCTTCAACATTTGTTGCTTCAAAGCACCACATAATAATGCTTAGAACCAATAAATTACAATTCGCAAATATTTTACCTAGAAAGATAAATTTACCATTATTTTTAAATACTTTAAAGTTCTTTAATGATTGATCGTCATTTGCTAAATATATATACCGTGTTAAAGTGTATATACGCTATTATCTATCAGGTGTTCAGATACATAATGTATAACTAGGTATTTACTGTATTTGTATAATATAAAACATGTATAGTTATGCATTGTCTAAACGTCCGACTTTTATGTTTATTAAAATGTATATAACTTAGGAAGGTAATACACACACATTGCATGAATAAATAATACGAACTCAAATATATGTAACTAAATTGATATTTTTAATTTTTATAGAAATCACATCACACAATACGGGTGCAAAGTCGTGAAAAAGTAAAATCATATAGATGACTTGATGTGCTTAAGCTGGATTCAAGCATGCACCGCCATACACCTGCTGTGGAGTGTGCTGTATATAAGCGTTGGCGCTGTCCAAATAGTAGCAGGCATATTTTTCCTATTCACAGTACCTGTTCTCCGAATAGGATCAAACATATGGACAGGGTCTTGGGTAAATAGTGATATAAATATGATAATAATATTATGCGAGAAATGTTGTTAAGAAACGGATGACAAAATTATTTGTAATAGACGATGTAAAAAAAAAATCCAGGGAAGTCGCTCGGCTGCATGCGTATATATTAGGTAGTTAGTACAAATATTTCGAGTGTACTTCGTCATTAAGAATGGTAACCACCTGTTGTAATGGTCGTGTTAAATTTGAATTCGATTATGATAATATACCTATTATCATTGTATACGGAAAAACGATTCTGAACGAAAACGGTGTGCGCATCGTTCAATGTCTATTTCTAAGAATATATTATCATAATTTATTTTCATTTCTTCATGTAATGCAATAACATTTTGACATTTCTCCCCCCTCCTTCCCCCTCCCAAAAAAATTGTACACATATATTATATAACAATTTTTATTAATTTAATATTATATCATATTACACCTATTATTAAAAATTAACTTGTATCGACATACAATATAGGACGGTGTAAATAACGTAGATAGTACCTATAAAATATAAATAGCATGAAATTTGACTAAATATTTTGAAAATTTCATTGTATATAGAAAATTTATTGTTCACAATTTCGTCAAAATTTGAATTAAAAAAAAAATGTATTATATTTTCAATATTTTTTAATTACTGAAAAAACAATTTATGAGGAGCCTTGTATTCAATTGTCCAACTTTATGATTGCGAAAAATGTCAACATCTTTTGAAAATTATATCATGTCTAGAATATGATAGTTTAATTATTCGGTGCAAATTGTATGTATAATCTATCTTGTTCATCTTTGAATTACAACAAAAAAAAAAAATTCAATTTTGTCAAACAAAGGTTTTACGTAAATATTCCCATTTTTCCGTATTTAATTTTACTTTTCCCAATTATTTTGAAAAGTACTGTGGATTATTTTACTTTTGACCCCACAAAGTTCAAATTTGTCAAATATTGTATAACCTATTATACATTCATCGCTCCGCCTAGGATCTATAATGTTATAATGATGTAAATAATATTAAACCAAATACTGATCGGTTCAGCTTTACAGCTTTTGTCATTCAGCGTTTTAAATCGTAATGCCTAGATTTCTTTCATTTTTGTAAACCTCAGCATAGTATGTTCTAAATAAATAAATTAAACAAATCAGTATATTCATTTATTTTCTTTAACAGAACGTGTTCTTTGGAGTAGGAGGAGCAGTTTTCTCATGTGTAGGTGATTGGACTACGGCCAAACAACGAGGTCTTCTATGCCTCACTGTGTCTATCCTGATCATGAACACCGTAAATTTAATCATATTGGAAATCGGAGAATGGAGATACCTAACACCTGAGTCGGTCAAACATATCATGTCGAAAGAAGGCTTGGAAACTTTAGTTTTATATGGTAATTATTATTGATTTTTGTTTATTTATATATATAATTATATACTATATATGATATTTATTTGAATTAATTTCAAATATTATGCAATACTATATGTAATGTGTATATGAATAGTCCCCATCACTGAGAAGATTCGTGTCCAGAAATTCAATGTTTCATTATATAATATCACTATTTGATACGAGATTTAATGATTAATATACTAAAATATTAAATTATTTTACTATCTATACATACAATTACATAAATAGGTTAACAAAAATAATAAAAATTCTTTATAGAACTAATAGATATACAATGTTATGATAGAATGTTATATTACCAATTTATCAAGAGATTCCAATAACCACTGTACAATTTTTTTTTAAATAAGTGTATTGAATAATTCATAATATTTATAATAATTCAAATATTTAATTATGAAATTTAATGACATGTGTTTCAAAATGTTTAATATCCTAATGTAGTTTTATTAGACCCTTTTTTGAGAGAATTGTTATTTGCGTATCTTGTATTTACTTCTAGTAATATTGGATGAAACAAATTGTGGTTTTTCAGATACAAATAACAATTACTTGCAAATACATTTTTACTGGTAGTGCTTTTATATATAAACTGTTCTCTGGATACCTTTCGTCTTTATTGAGCACCACATAAGGTTTTGACATATTAAATATGTTTTAAATTTTAAAACATTCATTATCGGAATTCACCACTCCCGTCTATTTTACCATAAAAGATAAGTGATTCCACTAATTCTAAATGCACTTGGCACAATTTATTTAGTCCTAAAACTTGATTTCTTAATTTATATAATTTTAGTTTTTTTGCTAATAGATTGATTTTATTTTTCCATCTCATACGCTAGGTACTACTGTAATAATACACTAACTGTAGCTAGTGATTCACAACAGTTTGTATACATAATTGTTTAGTTTAGGTTGGTAATGTATTTTCTATTAAAAAGTGAGCAACACATATTTTTTCTAAATTTAGAAATGGATTATTTAAAAACCATTTTTTTTATTCATTTTAAATCTTTAATATTTCCTCTCGAGAATCATTCGAACATAACATAACAATATAATTTGTAAAACAAGTAATTGGATTTTTAACGAAAATAAATTAGTTTTACATTGAAAATTATAAGAGAGACTACAAACCTTCCTTATTTTATGGTGGAAACTAATTTATTCGTTAATTTTTACTCTTATTTTTTTTTTATTTGAGCATGAAGAGAAATACATTGTTGCATAAATCTAGATACTTTGATTTTTGTAACAGAATGTTATGATCAACAGTGTCAAAATATTTAATTGTGTGTAAATAGATAATGGCACATATTAATGTATCAGCAATTAATATATGTTAATACAATTAAAATAGAAAAAAATAGTTTAATAGTGTTATCACTAATAGGTTATTATTATTATTAATTGTTATTAATATCCATGAAGACAATACTGATTACCTACCAGTATCTACATCATTATATATTTATATCATACTTCAGTATATTTATTATTCATGTAACCAGTAACCATTACTTATGAATAAATGATTACCTATGTGTTTTATAATCATTGATATTACAATAATGATATTACAATTATATTAGATATATTTTTATAAAAAAATAAACGCCTCTGTGTGTGTATTTAATACTCATATAAACTTTTATTAGTATAGTTAATAGTTTGCTATGATATGATATTATTTACTTGTTTTACAGCTCGTTACACTACCAGTATAAGCACATTAGTAGCCATAATCGGCGCATTTTTCGATTCGCAGATAACATTTTGTTGTATGCTACGTGTGGATAAAACACAACAAAATGCAGAACCAGATAACAATTCAGATGTCGATTACATTATGCCAAGGGTATGTTTTCAATTTTTGTACTTTATACATGAAAATATAAAATAACGCTTTATTTCACTATACTGCATTATGCTCTACACATTTAACTTATTCTATTTATTTACACACAATTAAAATATATATTATATCATAGCAGTGAGGTCAGGAAAAATACTTTCAATCGGTCGCCAAAAATAATAAATAAAAGTTTAAAGATGATAAAACAAATTATGTATATTATAAACGAGTAAAACGCGTTTCTAATTTATATTGTAATGGACAACGAACAATGAATATCTAACCACCTAACTTTGACTATATTTTTAATCCAATAAAAAGTATTTATTGTAAAATTATAGAAAAGAAAGTAAATTACTCCAAAGTTTCGCTAAATGTGTTCCGCAAAATACAATGAATTGCAACAATATTTTCTGTGCAGGTCATTCACCATTTGATATTGACTAAGGCAATCAAATTAAGGAAAAAAGTTGTGTGCCGCTGCATTATAGATTATATGAAATTAAAAATAAAATTAAAAAAATAATGCATATACTATAAAATCTAAATATCGAAACATAATTAAAATAATTTAACTTACCGCAATTTTATCGAAATTATAAATCAATCCAAATAATGAAGGTAACTAATGTAAATGTGTACTTTTGTAGGATATTATGTCAACATATCATTATATCTCATAACTGATATTCAATTTAATCATCGATAGGCATTATTTTATTGGCCCTAAAATACAATGAAAACAATTTTATGACATTACTTTTGTTTGACTACTCTTACACTTAATACGAATAACAGTTTAGTAATTTACAAAGAAAATACACAAAATAATATTTTTGTTTTAAGAAATATCAAAGAAAAATGTGTTAATTGTACGTGGTTATATTTCATAGGATAGTGTTTATCTTCATACTTTCTGATTCGCATTAAACTATTATACAATATATATTTTCATTGTCAGATGAGAGCATTATCAATATTATGTTTTTCCAGTGCGCCTATATATTCTTAGTTTTAAAACAAATAGTTATTTTTAAATTATTACGTATTAAAAAAAACGTAAGAGAATTCATAGCATTTTATACGATGTATCATGATTACTTTTGAAATGCCAATTTGCACAACATAAACTGTGAGTTAATTAGGTAAACTGTAAACGTAGACATATATAATATAACAACTCTTTTGATTCCGCTTATCAAATCATTTATTTCGTATAACAATATGTTTATTTGCGTATTTGTGTATTCGTAGGGCATCATATAATAACTGTTCTGGTTCTACCTACTTACTGTTTGCAATCTAAAGTCCGCAAAATACAATGTATGGTACTTTGGTTCATACTTCGTGTATTATAATCAAAAGTAATAATAGACATTCCCAATTGGCATACAATTTCGAAACTTGTCTATCGAATACTACCTATACTCTTTTTCCGCGTTTCCAATCGATACACAGACGGTTGCGCAATTAAACTGCATTAATTACATATTATATTATATTTACGTTAGGTATACCATTAATCATTATAGTATAGGTAATACAACAGTCGTGGGTATAGGCACCTACGAAATACCACCTGTAATTGTAGAGAGCGAATGTAAGTTCCTTCTCGGTAAAAGAATATATATACAATCACACTGATTGTAATTAAACTAACTTGAACTAATATAAGTAATTTTTTTTTTGCTATGTAGGAACTTACACATTTTAATTTTATATTCGTGGAGGAATTTACATACATACCTTTTTCGTGCCGTAAAGGAACTTACATACATTCCTTTTTTTTACCGTGCAGGAACTTACACATCTCATTTTTATATTCGTGTAGAAATTTACACATCTCATTTGTAGGAATTAATGTATGCAATTTTTTACCTGCTACTTTCGTGTAGAAATTTACGATTTTCTATTATAGACATAGGTACAAGTACGCCAATATCAGTGCAATAGCGTTTACCGGTTTTCATCAGGTTGAAGAATTAACAAAATGTGCACAAATTACACCCATCGAGCTACCCACTCCGTTTAAGATAATCAATGTAACCCGGATTATTATCCTGGAGAATTCTCGAAATGGAAAACGGTGTTACGGTTTTCCAAGTAGATTTCTAATATTATATAGGTGTATACGATACCTGCAGCAGCAGCATATCAGTGCAGTGAAAACGTAGTAATGATGAGGCGTAGTGTTAGAGATACAATTAAATAAGTATGACAAAAATGTTTCTAATATGCGACTGGGTTTTGGCATCCCAACACCAATAAATGTGTCACGGTGGTGTCTGAAAATCAATACCGTCTGCACTCTGCACGTATTGTTCGATAACCAACATTGTATATAATGTTATTATCGTGTTAGACGTATAGATTTGAACAAGTGAAGAATGTATTTTTGTTAGCGTGCCCTATAGAACATTGACTTTTTTTTTATCAAAACGTTTAATCCAAACTTTATAACAATTGATAATGATACAAATTTTGAAAAAATTAATTTCTAATACTAACGTGTCTGTATAAAAAAAGCAAATTGAAACGCGCAGCCGTCATTTTTTTTTTTTTTTGATAACGTACCTATCAGTAACCTTCCACAGGAAAAATTTAAAAACAAATAGATAGGTACCCGTGTTTTGTATTATTTGTAAAATTTTGTTGCGATTTATAGTATATTTTTCGTTTTTATAAGAACATTAAAATCCACACTATAAACGTCACAGTGAAACAATTTAAACAATTTATTGATATCTAGTTAATGTTTATCACATAATATGTATCTAAGTGTGTTAATTTTATTAGTTTACTAAGCAATGTAACTGCATGCGCACATTAAAGGAGTAGGTGTAAATAAAACTTATGTGGCATGAAAGCTTAATATATTATGTAGGTATATTATTTTAATTAATTTTTGATAGAATGTTGTCGAGAGCAGAGAGAATATTTTTTTAAATATCAAAATAAAGGAGTGGGGGTAATACTTTTGTTAACTGCGTGTGTACTCAAAATTCGTCCGTAGGTCACTGCAATATTGTGTTCTTGTCATCTGTTACCTACCGGAAATTATGACAATTCTTAATAAGGGAAGGAAATTTTATCATTACCTAAAACATATTATCATTTCCTAACAATAGCAAGCTATGATACACATTATGCATTAAAATTTCACACCTATAGGAACAGCATGTAAATTATTTAAATTTAATATAAAAAACGGTCAGTTTAAATTTTTTTTAGATATTTCTATAATTGATGAATTTTAAATATTGCTTTCTTCATACTTACATGATTGCCCTAATAAATAACCAATTAACCAATATTTAACCAATTATTTATTTATAAATTTCATTAGTAAGATAATATAGTTAGTACACATGTCATAAAAATTTAACGAGAACTTTCAATTATCAAATACTATTAACTTTTATGTTTGTGTGAAAATTATTTCGTGGCATTTACAATTTCTGGATACTGATCTGCAAGCACACGTTCTGTTGTCTTGAATTTTATTTTACAATGACATCGAGTATATTATACATCCTTATGCTCCTGAAATGCCTATTATTAATGAAGTAGATACTTTCAGGGCTGGAAGGTAGTTCGAGATGTGCGGCAAGCGGTGGAATAAGGCCGTACGTATTAAAAGCTGTAGTTTGCATGTACTCATATGATTCAGATTCATCGATAGGCTTAAAATCGGATTTTCTTTAACGTTACAAAGTAACACCTAATATCCACTTAATACGCTCCGCAAGAACATTTAGCATACGGCTCCACGGTTTCCACCAAATCATACCACCCAGCCTTAACTGCTAGCTGCCTCTAAGAGTGGTATTAGTTTTTCTGCGTGACCTGCCGATTCAACTGTGATAATATTATATTATCTAATAAACTATCCGGGAAATTCCTCACTGTATTAGGGATTGTCATAATTTCTAAGGAATTGTCATAATTTCTCAAATTGTCGACAATCCAGATATCATATAGTACAGTTGACTCTCGGTACTCAAAATTCAAGAGGGGAAAACAATCGACTTTCTAAAAACGTAAAATTATTAAAATCTTAAAAAATTATTTATTTATTTTTAAATATATACATATATATATATATATATATATATATATATATAATTTACATTACAAATAAACATACCTACTTCATGTTATCTTTTTTAAAGAATTGGTCTAAGGATAATAATTTTTTGTTTATTTAAAATATTGTTCTCAATTCTATTTTCTAAACAACTGAGTATTCTTTTGATTTTATTTTATTGTGAGTTGCCGAATTTTTGTTGAAGTTTTTTACAATGTACTCACTGGAATTCCAAATTTCTTGGCTAAATCTCGTTTAAAGATATACTAAATTTGGATAAAAAAATTTGAGATATCGAAAACTTGTCCAATTATTTTCGAGTTGACAAGATTATTTTAACATTTAGTGTAGTTGTTTGAAGGGGGATTTTGTTTATTCGAGATATCGAGAATTTCAAGTTACCAAAGTTCGAGTTACTGAGAGTCTACCGTAAACCGATGTCACTGATGTGTGTCCGTCGTTGTTACCGAGCAGGTGAAATCGGAGTGCGTGTTGCGGTCGAACAGCACCGCCAGGAAGACGTCGGATAACTACGGCCGTTCCTGGGTGTTTGAGGCGGACGGCACTACGGGCCCGGGTGGCTGTCCCACGTACGCGTCCACGGAATCGCTGAGCGCGCTCGACCACCGGCCACCGGCGGCGGTGGCTGCGATGACAGCGGGCTCGGTCGTGTGCAGCCGGACGGTAACGCTGAAACGCAGGTCCAAGCCGGTGACGCCGGTGGTGATCGTCGAGATGGACGGTACGGGCGGCCGACCCACGCAGCTGATGACCAGCTTCTCGCGGACACCATCGCCGGTCGGCCTGTCGGAGAGCTCGTCGCAGGACTCAGTGTCCGCGACCGCCGTGGCCACCGCGCCCATTTATGAATGCCTGGAGAAGCTGACTGAACCGTCCGTGTACAGGTCCCGCTTGAATACCGCCCTGTCAGCCAGCATCCAGGAGGCCATAGCGTCCGCCGACCGGCCGCCCCGGAGCCTATCGCCTAGACCACCACCCGCCGCCGAGCCCGTCCAGTACGCGTCGCTGATGGAGGAGCTGCAGAAAACCATCGGCAACAGACTCTCCAAACACGTTGAATCGCCCGAGGAGAGGTTAGTGGAAAATTGGCTATCGTCCCGTTTATAATTGTATACTTGTACTGCAGGGTGATATCTACCACAAGCATGCTCGCCCTCTTTTTTATTCATTAATAACGCGTGGACAGTGTGATTCAACGGGCACTCAGCTAGCCATGACTTGCGCAGTCTACTGTTCGAACCTGGCACAGTGCAAAAAGTACTACTTCGTAGTCTCTCTCACCCCTTCGTTCTGATTGCTCTACCCTGCCCCGCCGAACCAATTCCATTGGGAGTGACGTTCACACACGTAAAAATTTTCTTCTTAGAGAATAGAATAGCAGTGTGATAGACATACTCTATCTCTCCCAAGTGAAAAGACGTTGACAGAGACCATTAAGGTCATCTCAATAAACAAATATGAAAAAAAAAATTAATAACGTAGTTGTTGAAAACCTAAATTTTGCAATTTTTAAGTACACCTGATTCAGTAAATTTAATTTAAGATCGTATTCTCGAGTATTGAGATTTTATTGTACGGTAATGAGTGATCTGTGACGATACAAATTTCTGTGTGATTATGTTTAATGAATCATTCTGTATTATATGATTCGCTTTCTCGTTTTACACACCGCACCAATGGTTTATTTACTGCTCTCATAGGCGTCTTTGAGGCGGAGGTATGGGGTACTAGTTGATCCCTTGGTAATGTTCGGGGGTGTAGATACAATGTGTAGAACAATACTTTGCTCATTTACCTCCAAAATAGGGAGTGAGGAATGTAATATAGTTTAATGATTCAAGAGTTTGTGTAACCATTATAACCAAACCTGTATCTATTGCACCGAATTTTTTTAAGCGCCCGAGGATCATTAATAATTTTATTTTTAATTATTTTAAATATTTAAGCTGTATTTTTAACGTTCGAATATTATATGATATAATATATCTATTTTCTATTCAATAATATTGATAAAAATTCAAAAAACCACGAGATTAGTGAACTATGTAGAAAATATCATATAATATATTTTCAACATCGTAATCCACGTCACCAAAGTCTTAGAAAATATACTAAGATTGTGCACGAAACCATGATATTATCTATAATTGTTTAATACTATAACCGTAGTGGTAAGTTACCTAAATTATTATTGTTCATTATAATAATATTATGTATTATAGTATAAGTTATCGAACAGGTGTTGGCCCTCTTTAGTCACATTGGTGTTTGAATGATAACTATTCTCATCAAAATAGGTTTTATGTTTTATATAATTTTAATTTATTTAACTTATAATGTAGTATAATGAATGAAATTTAATTTTGAATTTATGAGGGGGTGGGGGAAAAGTATCTTAAGCATTAAGTTGGGATAAATTTCAACACTTGTTGGCATATGTTTTTTCAAGTGCCATTTCTGACTTTCTATTATATTAATTGATTCATGATTGGTATTTGGTATCACTTCGGAAGAACAAGATATTGAGGCGATGATTCTGCAATATTGCGCTGACTAAATTTGCTTCAATACTGGATAATACAATTTTAGAATACAAAAAATAAACTCTGAAGGAAAACCACCGGTAGCCGTATCTTTGATTAATCCTGTAAAATATATTTGGACTAACATTTAGCAGTTATATTAATGTAATCCCAATCAATTGATTTCGACACACAATAAAATACAGTTTTTAATTTTTTAGTTACATTTTTAATGTAAACAGCTGTGGCAGATACTCGTGAAATTATTGGCGTTAAAGTAAGTAGGTACCGACTTAGCGGGATATTCTAGAACTATCTAGTTCTAAGATTTTTGGCGTCACTCTCAATTATAAATTATTATTTTGAGTCTTTACTAATTAGACATTCTTTGTCTTTACCCCCAAATGATCCGTAAAATCCATAACACAGCAAGGCACTGTCAAACGTTTTAACATACCATGCATATGTCATGTGTGTATATTTTCAAAATAAAACAAACATTTTACCTGCTCTTGATTTATTATTTTATAGATTCAGTTCCGATTTGGATGACGCACTACAAGACATCCAAGATTTAGAATCTCCAAATGGCCATAGCAATGACCGGACGGATGACAGTAGCGACAGTGACGCAGCCAGCATGAAGACCACAAGAACAGTTATACTGAACGGTAAGAACGCTGATGACTTAGGTTACGTATCGATGCCCCAAGATTGCGCACATTTGTTGAGTGTGTACGACCAAGTAGAATGCGAATTGCCAGAAGAACTACCCGAAGAGACAAACAACAACACGATTGGGTTGGATGTCACGGTTAAGACATCTAGTAAGGGTTGGAAGTCGTTGTCAACAATGTTAAAACGAAAACATAGAGCTGCTCTAACTTTAATACCTGAAATCGAAGCATCCATTATAAAATCTGAATGTTTGGCGTACTTGTCGGAAAAAGAATTGATTGAACGATACGACCGTAATAAATTGGTACACAGGGTAAGACGCCACGATAATTACGGTGATAACGGTGATGGTGTATAATACGCGTTTGCATGTCAACGCTCAACATATTAATGCCCTTGGGAAAAACATTGATGAATCGAGTTTACATTATACATATTGGTGCTTTAATTATATATTTTTTTAATTTTTCAAAGACATAAATCATGGTTTAAAATTAGAAAATATAACTTTTTACATCAATATTATATAATATATATATAGATACCTATAGGTACTATAGATCTTGAAAGTCTTTATCGTAGTACAGAAAAACTTTAAATCGATATTGTAATATTTTGTATTTTATTAATTCTAATTTGTGTCTTTAAGTTAAAAACCAAACAAACTGTAAGAAATTATTAACTTATTACTACCTATTATAAGTTACGTGGGTAAGCATTACTTTATGATTGGATATTTAAATTATAATTAGCCATTAGATATAAAATAATATATCTCTACTTAGATTTATGAATAGATAATGAGACATAATATTGTATTATAATTTGAAAATAATGATAAGGCAGGTAGAATATACATATCCATAAACAATGTTTGATCATCACTTTGCACTTTCCATCAAATAATTTCTATACTAAAAAAATTAACAAAAAACTAATCAAAAGTTATATTTTTATTAACATAATTTCAATTACAAATTTAAACATTATTTTATTTATTCATAACATTGTTGTAGATGATTTTTGCAATCATACACTAATTATAGCAATGATAAAAATAAACAGCTGTGTGTCCAAAAATATAGATATACCTACGTACAATCAAACAATAAGTCGGTTAGTCGTTAGCGATTAATATAAAATAAGTTTTCAAAAACTTGCATGAATTTTAACCTTTTTTATTATAATAATATTTGAATTTTTTTCAAAGAAATAAGAAATTATTTAAATTCTAAACTAATGTTATGTACACTGTACAAGCAAAATTTTGACAGCAACTCAAGGCTCAAATTCAAATAATATTTCTGAACAAACTAATTCACATGTTTCCAAATCAAACATTAAACACTCAAGTACTCTATCAATACAAATAATATAGGTACATCATAACCAAAACATAACTGTACAATTAACCTCGTCTATTCTTAATAAATATTAATTTATTATTGAACGCAAATCAATTACTTGTAACATAAATAAACATAAATATTTACTAAGCGATAAAAAAATTAATATTTTAATTAAATAACATTAATTATAGAAACTCATTTAACACCAGAAAAAAATAATAGATGAATTAAATTCGAACTGAGTTGCTGTTATGAAATGTATTCAATATTTCAATATTCTTTATTTATATTTTTTCTTTTATTCTGAAATTTACTTATAATACCCTGTTTATATAAAGATTGTAAATATTTTTAATAATAATAATAATGAAAAAAACTAAATTAAAAATACAGTATACACTTAATTAAACAAACTAGAAAACATCAATCAAGAACCTATCCAGATTCCAACTTAAAAATTAAAACTTTAAGTATTATACCTATAGTTGGGATTTTTATAATTTTGAAATACTCAAAATAATACATTTTAGTCGTTTTGAGTTTATTTAATAATCAACTCTGATTATATAAAATTTCGAGAAAAAAAACATTTTTTATCATGCTAACTCTAATATAAAATCTTAACCATTTCCAACTGCAGAGTTAATTAAGCCATCGTAGTTTATTTACCATGTAGGTACATATTCAAGTATCATGGTTATGAACAAATGTCTTACGTAAAAACAAACAATAAGTACTGAAGATTTTTAATTTATATTGTATTGTTAATCTAGCGCGCAATTAACTTGAATAAAACCCTGTGGCATTTATTGTTGTAATTGTTTATATGATACGTAAGAAAAATAACAACGTTACTGGTGATGGTTTGAATTAAACAAAAATCTCTCATTGCCAGTAGGCATAACTGCATTAGTATTAACGATCATAGCGTATTATGATAATACTATTATATTATAAAATAACAGCGAGTGAAGCATATACCTAAGTAGTAGGTACCATAATGTCTGTATTAGGTATATTCATATTTATTTTACTCAACAAACATAGTTAAATTGAAATAGTATTATCCATTCATTCGGTAAATCGATAAAAAAAAATCATCATCATCATCATCATCATCATAATAGTTGTAGTTAACAACAAAACGGTGGCTACTAAAACATAGAATTACAAGTAACAAGATATTATATGTATTATGTTTAATAAAAATGTAACGGTGTTTTATTTTTTTGATTTTCAGCAAATCGAAGAAAAAGTTTGGAAACAAATTAACGGTGCTTCAGAGACCGATTCCCCTTGCTGACCGACTGATGAATTGTTTATTTGGTTATTTAATTGAATTTATATTACTATTATTATTAGGTATAATTTTCTATATTGCAAAAAAAAATTTTATTTTGTGTTATTGAACCTATTTAAAACGGTGGTATCAAGCAATCCATAAACTATGTTAAACATTATGCCTATCCGATATATTATTATATAATAAAAATTACATAATATAATATATTTATCATATCTTTCAATCATAATTCCTATTAAAATTAAACAATAATTAAAAATTAAAATTAAAAATTAAAAACAATAATTTACTATTATCTAACATAAAAACGATTATTTATACAATGTACGATTATCATTAAGATATTTTTCTCTCTAGGTTATTACCTATAATATATATCTTTATTATACATATATACATGAATTATTATTTATAAAATATCTATTAATGTTGTTCAAATTCGAAAATTTGTGTTCGAAAAAAAATATATACAAAAAAGACTAGTAGACTATATTGTATAATTTTATTCTCGGTTATAGATTAAACTTGCAATTTATTATTAATATTTTATCTCGTGTTTATGTATAGTTATATATATTACTATAAATTTGTTATTTATTTTTGACTGTGATTTTGATGTTCATCAATATGTTTGTGTATAATATATTATGTATACACGTGATCGATATATACAATATATATATATATATATAATACATATTGTTAGTAAATAAATAGATATTTATAAAAAAATAATTTTTGAATGTTCAAAATATTTATACATAGATAACACGTGAAATGTATAAATTCAATTTATCGTAAATTTTATGTAGAACAAATAATAGTTGAACATAAAAATATATTATATTACACCTATTACAATAAATTTATGTTGATTGTAAATATTATTTCAATATGAAAATAATACCTATAATACATAGTTACTGACACAATAATTGATTATAGGTGCATACTGTAACTAGGTATTTACTGCACATTGGTGAAACAAAAGATGACTAAGGGCTTAAATTATTTTTAAAGACAATGGCGTCATTTGATGAGGACGAGGTGGGAATTTGCTCCTGTCTGATTGTAAAATCAGTTCAATCGTTAGGCCGATTATTGGTGAAATAGCATGATTATAATTTTTATAAATTAAAGGAAATATAATATTGTGTAAGCACTAGAACACTTTCGACACGATAATAATTAATATTTATAGTTTTTTACCTCAAATGTATAGACTATAATCTAAAAATTCTAAAAACAATATGATCACTCTTAAATTTATCCACGATTTCAATAAAACGTATATAAGAGAAGGTACCTGTTTAAAAATTTTCGATTTTCAATAAGATTTAGCAATCGTGTTTCTTGTTGTAATTTACAAAGTACGACACCTCTACAAAAATATAAAATAACGTCCCTGAGGTAGTGATTATAATTATTTAGCTCCTCCGCGATTCTTTTGCTACCTATTAAATGAGGCTACTTTTGCTTCATACGCGTATAAAATTATGTAAGATGGGAATTGTATCGAGATAAAAATATAAGTGGAAGTTAGCTTGGTAGCGATGCGTTGTTGTTTTTTTTTTTGTTCAATTATATGGGCTGGTCAAAACTTTTGTCCTCCCCAATTAAAAATTGAAATTAGGCTACTGTTTAAAGACCCTTTTTTATCTGGTACTTACTTACTAAAAATTTGATGTGTAAACTGAACCTTAGCATTTAAATTACATATAATAGGTATAAATATAATATATGCATATATGATATACCTAAATGTAAACTTGCTCCAAATTGGTTTTATTTGTGTTAAATATATTTAAGATTTTCTAGACCACAATAACTAATAAAACACATTTTAACCGAATGTAGGATAAAGAAAAGTACGTCAGATGTATAAATTAACACACCATTATTATCAGAAAATCTAAATTCCGGTACTCCTGATGGCTAATTTACTCAAATTCTTAAAGAATACTGAACTACATACAAAAATACAACTACAATACAAAAATTTAGAATTTTATATATATATATATAATATAATCTTATTGTTATATACATAACATCATATATAACTATATATATATATATATATATATATATATAGTTATATACATAACATCATATATAACTATATATATATATGATTGTTGTTTTTCATTTTCTTTTTTTTACTTTATTGCTCTAAGTTATAATATTATGAATAATGTTAAAAAAATCCAAGTGGCACTGTTGGGAGTCTTCCTAGTCCTGCTAACTGTTATGAAATTAATTGTTTATATGACTTACTTATTATACTTTTGTATAAATTGTAATATATTTTCTAAAAAAAAGTTAAAAGACGATTATTAAAATGTTACAATTAAGGTAAGATTCTTGTAGCCTATGGCCCAAGTCGCCGAGGCAGTTATTATTAATAAAAAAAAATTACTTATAATGGAACGTAAGTAATTCCTATTACTTATAAAAATAATGTTTTTTTGTAATTTCATTCAATTCTTAGTTAGGTACCTAGATATAATAATAAATACAATAAATAAAAATCTTGAAATTCGACCTGCATATTTTACGTGTATAAATACTTCGAAACTTCGAAAGCATATAGATGCACACACCTATTTAAATAATAAGTAGGTAACCAATCTCTAATATAGTATTAGGTAGTTAACCGATGGTACCTAATAAAAAAATTTTAATATTTCCTCTTAATGAGTTATAATTTGTATTCTTTATATTATAATTACATAACAAAAATCATACAAACCAAAACATTCAATAAATAATAATATGGGTTCTTGTTTTCTTCATATTATATGATTAGTTCTAATAATTTATGATTAATACAATTAAAAATAGTGATAATATTATATGTTAATTGCAGGTATAGAATAAAAAGTATTTTTAAGCATACGTTTCGGGACTAACCAGGTGGAGGTGCTATAAAATTGAATTAGTGGTGCAGAACGCTTCCAAGCAACTACCTACCCTTAGTATTGCTATACTACCGGATAGGGCATATACAGCTAAATTATATTCTTTTAATAGCCCAATCTCTACACACAATGGGATAATATATATGGTAAGTATACACTTTACAGTGCCATACTTACTAATTACAATAATATTTTAGACTAATGTCAGGTATAGGTAGATTACAACCTATATTGATATATCGAACGTTTCGCATCGTCATTGCATACCAATTATAATTTGTTCGTACGGTTTTCTCTTTTCAATTTGTTGTTCTTAATGAATGACTATAATGTTTATTTGCGAAACAACGCCCATATTAATAATTCGCGAATTCGCGTATTTAGCAGTTATTAATCTATATATTGTTAGGTAGGTACGTCCTAACTTAATAATTTCTTCTCATTGTAGCCAACATATTCTTATTTATCGTTTAATGTTATAGTTAAATGAGAAAAATTTAGTAATATATAACTAAAATTAATAACACAAGCAATACGTATTTTTAACACAAAATTCACGTTACCTATTAATAATGTAATATACAGATTATTAAACATTATAATACGTTGGTTTTAAATATTAATATGTACCTAAATATAAGATATATACCTAAATATCTAATATTATACCTAATCAATATTTTATAAGTGCTATACTAATAGACTAAAGTAAGATGTAAGGAAGTATGTGTACAGATAAAATCGTAATGGCGTGGTAATAATCTTAATGAAAGGAGCAAAATATATTTTATTCATCCATCCATCACCCACCCAATAACAACAGGATTTATTTCAAAATCGCTCGCTATTCGTTTGCAACAAGTACTATATATATGTTATAAAAGATACAAATTGAGCACAAAATAAATTTTCCTCCAGTAAAATTTGTGTTTCTCTACAAAAAATTACTATAATACTATTTATATAAATTTAGTTTTATCTAAATTTGTAAAAATGTATGCATGTCTATTTAAAACTACACATTTAGAAACTTTTAACATGACATTTTGATATGAAGTCAAATAATAATTATATAGTACAATTTACAATACAAAGAAAAGAGTAAACGTCTTAATTAAATATAATATAATAATTTGACAATATTTAAACATAACAACACCGATAAAAAACCATAGTTATAAGCTCATAGTTTATAACATTAAACGTGTGTATAGGCACTTTCCAGTTTGCATACAATACAATATAAACAATATATTTAATAAATCGAACACTACCGCCCCAAAAATCAACGAAGGCCGCGGCTCAAAAAAAACTGTCTCGCCACGCCATTTCTAAATTGTACAGATAAATAAGACGAGATATTGCAATCAACATTGGTCAGCTGCATACTCAGTGACGCCGAACAATATGTTGAAGTCGGCATGGATATCGACATTTTTTGAAAATTTAGGATGGGACCGCTTCATAGTTTTACTATACCTCCCCCCCTCCAGGTACACCATCGAGACCGAAATTTAGATAGTTTTGGCTTTTTAAATATTTTCGCCATCCGACTACATTTTTAGGACTTCGGCGCCACTGTAGCATACTATATAATTTAAATATTATATTTTATCTACTAAGCTACTATTACCTACCCTATACAACCTATCTTCCTACCCAACCACACAACGTTTATGTCATGATATTATTATAACTATTATGGTCATCATTCATTTTAACAGGTAGGTACTTATTAATACGTCTTGACTCTGGACGTCTGTTTAGTTAAAAATCGAAGTAGGGGTTATGAATGGGGCGATTTCCAGAAATGTGTGGGAATTCGCGGAATCATACAGAAATTGCAGAATTAAATTATAGTCTTTTAATTAAATTATAGTATTTCATTAAAACATTTAAGTTTTTTGCTAAATTTCAATTTGATAAAGCTATACTATTTATATTGCTTTAATTATAAAAATAAAAAAATTTAGGTTCCTAGCACGGTTATTTACATAACCATGTAAATAACCGTGGTTCCTAGGTACCTATCAATTGGGTCATTGGCATCGTATATATTACATGTAGCCATGTAGATACCTGACGAAATCGATAGTTGTATCGAATTTTCTTTATATTTTCCTCTTACGATAACCAACATTTATTTAGTAGGTATTTATTTACCTACCATTCAGTTAAAAAGTCTAATTTGTAAAAAATCGGTTAAACAGTCTGAACTCATTTTTTTTAACGTTGTATAAAGAGTCAAAGAACATATTTCATGTTAAACAAAAAATACAAGAGTACCTATACATATTTCTATTTGCAAAATTAAAATGTACCTATATGTAATTTGATTATTATTCCTTATGTTGCAGAATAGTTTGTTTTGTATGTTTGCTGAATAATCGGTAATCGATAAAATAAAACTTATGAATAACTATAAGTCTATAACCTTCTTAGTGTCAAATATAAAATAATATTAATATCGTTATAATTATTACGTACTTATATTAAACTGACGATTCATTTTTTATAATTAGTTTTTTTTTCATAAACAATAATTTATTATTTAATCATATATTATAATTTAGTGATGATTAATTCGTGTAACTATAAATCTATCTGTTCAGTTACTGTTTAAGTCAGTATTGACCACGAATATATCTTAATTCGTAGTACTGACACATCAAAATATTTATAATTTAAACTAGGTACTGAATACTGTAAAAATATCCATACAGTTTTAATTTTATATTATAAAACAGTTTCTTATTGAAGTACTTTGATACAATAAAATCAAATTTTGGATGAATAGTTTATGAGTTATTACTTCTTAGTGGATATTTAAATTTTAGTTGAGCGGAGTAGATCATGTTGGTCCACCACCAAGGTGTACTAAATAGAAGATGTTCCGAAAAAATCATCAACAATAAATAATAATATATCAGGTGGATTATTTTGTACCAGCTCGGAGGATACAATATGACACAGTCAGGGGTGGATCTGAAGCTGGTTTAAGGGAGAGGGGCGAGTAGGAATATTTTTGAGTGATATATAAAGTACAATGAACTTACCAGTAATTTATTTAAGCAATTTATGAAAAAATAAGTACAACGCTTATAAGTTAGATTATGGTTATTATCACAACTATTATTTATTATCATGAAACATGCTACCTATACAAAGGCAATATACCATATTATTATTCGACATAATAAATTTTAAAATTAACTAATTAAAAAAAAACTCAAGGATGGGGGGTAATCGCTCGACCATGTCGCCTCCCCCCTTCCCCATAAATTTACCCTTGTGCACAGTAGCAGTAGCCCAACACGCCCCTGTGGCATAGGCGCAACTAGACCTAAAATTTAAGGGTGCTAAAATTATGTATATCTATTTCAATAACCCACAATGACTTTATTTTTATGATATTTGCAACATGCTTTTTGATATTTAAAATGAACAAGTCAGTAAACCATAGTTGCTTTAACACAATATAATTGTACTCGATCAATTTTTCATTTGTTGCATCCTTGAAAAACTGCATCCAGATATTGCAGAACTCATTGGAATATTAGCTGTAGCTTTAAGTTGAAATTAGAAAGTGCCTATTTTTTTTTTCAATAAAAATATAATATAAAAAAAAATCATATATAACAAATAGATATCGCTTTTTTCTCACATTATTTTTGGTGTTTTTATAATGGAGGCCAGAGATGCTTAATTAGAGCTTAGGGGTACTAAAGCACCCTCAATCAACACCCTAGTTGCGCCTATGCCATATGGTTCTGTAAGTCATAATTATTAAGAAAAATTATAGTAAGTATTACCTATTACTTATTAGGTATGTAATATAGTAAATTAGTAGGTATAGGAATAATGTGTACTACACAGAGTAATTATTTTAGTACTTATAATAAATAAATATTAAAAAAAATATTGTGATCAGTTACTGCAATTTTGCATAAGAAGTCTAATAATAATAAAATCACTTGTCAGTTTGTCAATATTATAAATTGTATTACTAAATAATTCAAACTTTATATTGACAAAATAATTTTATTTTACAAATATAGTACATATATGATGATGATACAATTCAATTTGCATGATTCACATAAATCAAAAATTATCTTTAAGTTAATTTCCATACATAGGCATATTTTTATGCATAGCTAATAATATACATATTTATTTTATATTATACATATATTTTAACAAAATAAAAACACTGTACAATTAAGAGTTTAATGTTATTTCTATAAACACTAAACATATAGATACTAGTATAATTATAATAATGTACAATTATCAATACTTATCGTCATTACTAGTTTATAGTTTATCTAATACTAAACTTATCTTAAATAAATTAGGGGAATAACAATGAATATGAACATTTATTAATTTTCTTCATATTATAATTCTATTATGTTGCAAATAGGTGGATTAGATGAAGAGTAAAGACAATAATAAAAAATAACTTTGAAAAATTATTAAGTCAAATATTAATAACACAAAATATATTAATTAAAGATAAATAATCAATAAATTAATTAAATAATAAAAAAAAATATATATATTATTAATAATTGTTAACAAGTATCTGATATTGCATTATTCAATGTCATAAATATTAGTCAATAAATAAACTAAAAAAACATTTCATTGTACACTTTAGTATCAATGATTTGTGTCCTATAAAATATAATTGCTAGTTGAAGGAATAATATGTCAGTTGTAAAAGTTTTTGTTTATTAAGGTCTGACACATAAGTGTTCAAAAAAATATTTAAATAAGTTTTAACTTATTAAATCTTGATGATTCATATACATAAGCACTAAAGATTCTTAAGGGATTCCTGGATAATAGACTTTAATAAAATATTATTAATACACTAATTCGATTCAGAGAAAAAATACTAAAAATGGACTTCATCATGATAAATATAACTTACCACAATTATATGAATTTATTTATATTCTATTAAATTATTATTATCATAAATAAAATGCATATCAAAATTCAACAACTATTAACTATTATACTATTGTATTAAAATTTAAAATTAAATATCATATTATTAATTAACATTTGACTGACGGCAGGTTCGATGGAAATGTAGGACTTTTTGATAGTTTAACATCATAATTATAAATTGCAACTAGGTATTATATTTTAATAATATATTGATATACAATGGTGTGGGGAAGGGAATAATCATAAATGGCCTCTGAGTTTCTTATGGGTCATGGATGGATAATGACCAATAGGTGATAATTTAGTATGAACTATCATAGAATTTTATTAATAACTATGACAGGTGATTACAAATATGACAGTTATTACCTTGGGGGCTACAGAATAGGTGAAATATTAGACTAACCTCTGAATAATTTCAAATTTGCTATGCTATTATTCATATAACATTATGTGTTATGATGCAATGAGTAATAATATAAAAGTCAGAAAATTATTCTCATGTAATATTATATTGTAAATATTATTATTTTACATTATTAATATGTATAATACAATATAATTAAAATAAAAAAATACTACTTAAAATACATCAATTAATTTATCGTAACTATTATTTAATATTACAGAGATCGAAATGATTTAAAATTTGAGTCCTCATTCTTAAGGCTGTTTAACAAATAATAATATTAATATTAAACAATTTTTACATTTAATTGGAGGTTATATTATGTATGTGCTCAGGTCTCAAATAGTGTAATGTATAGTTTGACATGTACATAAGTTATAATTAATAAGTTGAAATAAAAAAGAGATGAGTTAAAATTATTTTTGGAATTAATTATTTAAAATTATAAATATGTGAAGATTGAGCTTTTAATCTAGTTTATAACATATTTATAAATTAAAAAAAAAATATTAGTCTACTATATATTTATTAATACTATATTTTATTAAACAGTGAACTACCATCACAAAATTTTTGGTATGTATTATTAAACAATATTAATTGCTTAACATCCTCATATGATTAAAAAACTATTATTTTTGATGGGATGACTATTAAAAAATCTTACTATTTTAAAATATGAATAGTAGAATATTTTAATGATATGAAATATGAAGTGTGTATCACTGATAATGACTTAAATAATATTAAAATCATAGAGTTTAATGTTTTATAAAACAATTATAATTATAAATTTAAACTAATACAATTTAATAACATTACTGTTCTTAAAAATTAGTTGTATATTTCATAATAAAATGTGATTAAATTAATATAAAGTTTAAAAATATTTAGAAAAACCTTTGTTATTTTTCACCCAGTAATATTGCAAAAATTCTAAAATACAAAATATAGATGTTATATTACTAAAAATATATTCTTTACGAGTATAATATTATTAGGCGAATATAATAAAACAATTTCAAATGAAGATATTTTAGTAACTTATAAGACACTAAATGCATTAAGTTAATAGCAATTTGAAGTCAAAAATCATTTATTTTGAAATGATTTATATATTTTTATTATTTTTTTTTTTTAACTTAATATGCTATTAAGTTAAATATTTTAACATTATTTAAATTAGAATAGATAAAAATCTATTATTTGTGAAGTTATAAAAATTTTAATTTGTTAATTTGTATGTTTTTTTACACATTAATAATACATACTTCTCAAATACAAGTAGGTAGTACAACAATTTAACCTAGCTTTAAAGAACTAATAAAACTTATACATTGGAATACACTTGGTAGTATTTAAATTACTGTCAAATTTATTGTTTGGTGTATTAAGCAGTAACAATCAATATCCATTAAGTTACATGAACTTATTGATGATTTATGTCTTAGGATTGGTCAATAATTAACACTAATCACGGTAAATTGACCAAATAATGGTATTAATGGTATATCTATGAAATTTAATCTTTACTGTTAAATGCATAAAACAGAGAGAACATTTGTTTATAAAAGCTAAAGAAATTGAAAATTGGAATTTTCTGAATTTAATTATGACTTTTCAATTTTGACACTTCAAACATTTTTCATAAAATTGTTGTATGAATATATTGTTATTCTAATTTTCATTATTTAACATACAATATAGATTTTAATCAATTATCTGAATATTAAGACATCTTATTCATTTCGAAAATTAATTTATAATGGAATCATATTTAGTAGGTAAATTAAAACAAAAAAATGCTTTAATACATAACTAAATACTAAAAGTTGATTTTTAAGCTCAAAATTTAAATATATTAGATAATAAGTCTAAGAAAAAATATTGAAAAGTGAACTATTAAATTTTGTAATGTTATAAAATATAAATACTAAGTATAATTAGAAAAATATATTAAGTAAGTTTTCATTTAATATTTTTTTTTATTAATTTTAATAGAAAATTTTACAATATTTAAAGCATAAAAATTAAAAATAATTTAAATCACAATAATAGTTAAAAAATATAACAAGAAAAGTAATAAACGTTACTGTAAATTTAAAGGAATATAGCAAACAAGTAAGGCGAATAACTAAAATGTATCAATTGGTTGTACTGGGATAGAAACTTTCCTATAAACATAATAAATAATAATCATAGTACCACAACTCATAGTGTAATTAATTGTTTTGATCATTGTTTGAAAGCTTGATTTTGATTTACTAAGCTTACCTAAATTCATTCATCAATTCTAATATACCATATACTAGATCACACACTTCAGGATCAATTGACTTATCATAAGCAATTTTTTGAAGAATATCAACACCATTTTCTTTATTGAGCATTGCACAATATTTTTTAGCTAAAAAAAAATGATAATCATTACACATATTACCCAAAATCAAATAAATTGTTTAAATATTGATAAGAGTTCAGTACAAATATATTAAAATATACTAACCATTTTTAGTACAAACATGAAGTATTGCCCATGCAGCCCAAAGCTGAACCTGTGGTGTATTAGTTGATTTCAAAAGCCCTATAAAAGGTTGAAAAGATCTGTATGCAACCATTTCTCCCTCTGGTGGCACCCACTGCTTTACAGCATATCGTAGTTCTTCTAGAACTTCAGCTTTATTATTTACAGTAAATGTTTCCCAACTAGTTTCACATGCTAAATGAGCAATTATTCCAGCTGCAAAATAGCTTACGTCAATTTGATCTGACCGTAACAAACGTCTGCAATAAATAATTTACATTATATTTATTAATAATTGCACCAAAAAATATATATAATATATAAACAAAATAATTTGAATCTTTTATAGTACCTTAGAGTGGGAATAATATCATTGCTAAATAGCATATTTCTCAAATGTGGTACTTCAGCAATATTGTTTACTAAACCGAGTACTTTAGTTTCTACAGTACTATCATCAATAAACGTATTTAATATATTCATATATAATGCTAACCCTCCTTCATCAATGAAAACTTTACATGTTGTAGGGGATTCATCTTAAAAATAAAAGTAATGTTATTCTCAATTAACAGTTTACTTTGATTTTTATTTTAAATTGAAATTAAAAATATTATGCAAATTATATAGATTTCTTTACTTTCTTACTCCTGTTATCAATATAAATAATATCAATACAAATTACATAGTATGCATACATAAATTTAATATATTCAGTAAAAATATAGTGCTTAAGTCATAAATATCATAACTATTGATATTTTTAAATTATTATTACCGGTGAGATTCCAAAGTGCACTTAGTGTGAACTTCATAGTCACATCAACAGTTCGAGTAGTTAGTTTTTCAAATACTATTGATAACAATTTGGCCATATATCTTGGATTGGATCCTAATTGAGATGTTTCAGACGTAGAAATTTTTGCAGCTACAAAATATTACAATTTTTAAATTAAATAAATTATTTAAATCAAAAATAATTACTCTACTAATCCATAAATAAAAATATTAGTAAAATCTTTACCTAATATACTGCATATTGCAACACTCATGCGATTCATGACAATATCATTAAAAAAATGTAATGAATCCAAGACTAATTTTGCACACCTGAACTTATCCATTTTTACATCCTAATATTCATCAAAATTACATATTATTACTAGACATTTCATTTAAATTTTACAAATTATACAACAGGTATTTAGTATGTAGTCACAAAAAAAGGGGTGGGGACTAATTTATGCATTATTTTAACATAAATATTAGATATTTTTAAACTAAGAGGCCAATTTAATATTTGCATATATATTTTTACAAACAAAATAGGAAAACATTGGTAACTGATGTATTTAATTACATTTTCATACTATTTTAAACATAATATCTATGATTTAATATTTTTCAGTGAAGCAGACAAAATAGTTTTCTAATCCTTTCATATCATATTCTGGTTATTTAAACAAATTATAAAAATATAATATGAAAATATATAATTTGTAAACTCGAATGAAAAAATAATACATAATAATATATGTACAGATTTAATATTACTGAATAAATAGAAATCGTTATTAAATTATTTTAAATAAATAAATAACAATTGAAAAAAAGACTGTGTACATGAAGCTATATAACCTAACTCCCTGGTTAAAATTATTAAATAAATGCATTTATTTAAAAAATATTCAATATAACCATCACTACATTGTAATATAGTTTAATGAATTATGATATACATACTTGCAATATACGATCACTACATAATGTCAACAGCGTATTTTTCTGTAACTGGTTGTGATTGGGAAAACGTTCCATGGCATCTAATGTGGCTTCCACTACTTTAGCCAAAACACTAGGATGTATGTTTAAGGCTAGATCACTTTTGGTTAAATTATAAAGGCAAGCAGTTGCTGCCATTTGTACTGGGAAACTGTCAGAAAGACAGTTCATCACATTTAAAATTAACTAATACAACAAAAATAAAAAAGTATTTAAAAATAATATTGTGTTAATTATTGTAATTTAAATTACTTGGATAATGTCAACTTTTGGGCAGTTATATTTTTCAGTCCATTTAAACAAGTGATAAAGGCATTTTTGAATATATGTTGGACGTTTTGTGTAGCGTTTTAAACCGGTCAATAATTGCTCTTGAGTCACAACACCGGTAACCTAGATATTAAAATAAAATAAGTGTAATGTTTTATTTTTTATAAAAACATTATTAAGTGTTCAATAAATAAATCATAGTTTATTATTAAACTATTAAATAAATAATACTTACCACTAAATCTGGATTATATAATGGATGAGTAGGAACTGTGAACATGGCCAAACCACAATCATCCATATGCATTAAGCCTAAAAATCTTAGTTTTTTATGACTAGTCAAAAAATCTTGCATGATTCTTGGACCAACATTATCACTTCCTAAAAAATGTAATTCAATTTTTTTAACAATAAGTATTTAATATACAAATAATTTATTTTCATGGTATAAGTAAGTAATTATCTTTAAATAAATTAAAATATAAATCATTAAAATCTTTTGAATAGCTTAGGTCTATTAAATTTTACAAATAAATAAATTAAGTATAACTAAAATACTATTTACATGAAAAACATTTGATCGATCAAAAATACTTTGTGCCATACATTGTAAAATTAATTATGTGGCCTTGCAAGTTAAGATTGTCCACAATACAATAAATTAAAACTAACCAGATATATCCAATGAAACCAAATTGGGTAACCAGTCAGGATCAGTCAAAAATTGCAACCATGGGGTATCACAACTAAAATTCTCAAACGGATGAGAATATTTTTCAGATGATAAATCCAAATGTGTCAACGATGTCATACATTTAAGTGGACTAAAGGCAATTAAATGCATAGTAGCTTCCTATAAAAAAAAAATAACTGAAATTCATGTTTTTATAATTTAAACTTATATTGAACAAACAATGACATTAGTGGGTTTTCATAAACTATAAAAAAAAAAGTATATAGCATATAGTTAACTATATTATCTATTTTCTTATACTATGTATAAGTACCTACAGATGTTATAAATATATATTTTTAATTAAGTAGTAAATTCTCTCTTTTATTTATTATGAACTTAATTGTTATATTAAATTATTTATAAAAACTTGAATAACATTTTTGTTTGTTACAAAAATTTATGACTAAAATGTACTTTACTGACCCCCTACTTTAGAAATTACAGTAATTTCAAATTTGTGGTATTATGGTAAATAGCATGCGGCACTTAACATATATTTAAAGCATGTATAATAATAATATTATGAATCACGCAATTATAAAGAGAAATATAATTGAGCAATTAGCCTAATTAAAATACTATAATTTCTATATTTTTAAAATATATAATATAATAGATGGATATTACACAATATTTATAAATAATAAACCTAAACAGAGATGGTAGGCATAGGAAGTGACTACTTGTTATACTTTAACTTTACCGCTATAGGATAGGTCATCCATTAAGGTTACACATATAATTTCCTTAGGGTTGCATTCAATAAACTCTTCCCCTCAGGTTGACTATTTCCACTCTTAGATGGTTTGGGGACAAAGCTCCAACCGAGAAATGCGTGCGACCACAAGTTTCGTGACTGAAGCTGGTAGGAAGTGACTACTTGTTAATTGTTATATTTTAACTTTACTCCTATAGGATAGGTAACAAGGTTAAAATTTCAAGCGCCTATCACTAACAAAGTTCACAGTGGTATTATAAGCATTGAACATGTCGCGCACAATACGTACCATTTACCATAATCTGCAAATTTGAAATTACTGTAACTTCTAAAGTAATAGTTTCCAAAAAACGATTTTTACACCATTATTTTAAACACAAAAATACCGAGCCGTTTAAAAAAAAAATAATGGAAAATCGTAAGGGGGTTAGTAGTGTATTTGTTCCAAATATATATTTTTTTAAACTATGTTAATAAAACAAATTATTTTTGGTTTTTTACCTTTAAATTGTACACACTTAATTTTCTTAATTGGTTTTTTTTCTTTCCCAATGGTAAAAGTGTGTCAACTTTTGTATTAGAAATATCTAATGACTCCAAATGAGGCAAATCTTCAACAACAGCAATTAAATTATTGGTACTAAACTCAGTATTACTTACATCAAGTGAACATAAGTTTTTTAATTTTGATAATGAGACAGCAACACAAAATCTTAAGTCACTGAAAAAGCATATAAGAAATAAAATATATAAATAATTTGTGAAAACATTATCAATTAACCTTTTAATATTAATTAAATATGCATTAAAGCCTTTTTTTTTAACAAGAACTTACTAAGAATCACTAATAAATGAACTATTTGATACACATAGTGATTCTAAATTCTGTGTTGTCCATTCACCTAATGAACCAACAAGTTCATTTACTGTAAAATTCAAACCATTAACTTTTAGTTTTTTTATTTTATGCTTTTTTAATGTTCTTAGTCCTTTTGTGGTTAAATGTTTTGTTTTTGGTAGTATGACATGTCTAAAAAATATAAAAATTGTTACAATATAATTAATATCATAAATCACATAAAAATAATACTAGGTAAAAAATTGAATTTAAAATAATTAATAAATAATAATTTTATGTTTTAATATATTTTGTACATTTTTCTAAACTTTTTTTGATTTAAGAAATTTTTAATATTTATTAGGTACCAAATATTATACTACTGCATGAATTAATAGATTATTATAATAGGTTACATACCTACCTATAAATACCAATTAATGGTTTTTTCTAACAAATCTATATAATATAGGTAATATATTTTCTACAGAGGTATTAGATACAATAAAATTAACCATTATACCAACAGTCTTGACAAATTTTAGTATTTAAATGGTTAAGTGATCACCTATTAAATTATAAGGCGCCTAATGTCAAAACAGAAAGAATTTTACTGTTTATAAACTAGTTAATTTAGTTTCATAGTAATACCTACTAAAACATTGAAAAATTAAAATTTTTTTTTAAACTTATAGTAGTTTTATAAACCAAGTAAAGCTTTGTATAAAAAGCATTATTTATTGTTGTTTATCAAAAACAAAGTATTCATAAATTAATACCAACCTACTTATTTATTTTACTGAACTCAAAGTGTAAAATATTTTTAAATAACTATAAACAAACCTCAAATAGACATTTTTATGACTGAATAGTGATAGTATTTCATCATTCAGTTTATTCCGTATGCTAAGTTTTGTCAACAACATCTCTGACACCTCCATTGGCAAGTATACATTACTGTCAATGAATATATACTCAGGTTCAGAAGGTTGCAGGTCAGTCTCACTTGTTTGTTCAGCCATGTAAAGTTTTTCAATGTTGTCGCAGACATAATCAATGCACAAATCTTTCAGTGTTTCAGGATTGGCATACATTATAGATAGCAAAATCACTTGCAGTTTAAATATAAAAATAATAACGATCACAAAAAACAAATTAAATGTATGATGTTATGTTAAAACTTTAAGCCTTTAATGTTTAATGTTTACAGATGAGTTCTCAAAAGTTAATACGAAAGTCACATTATTATTCTTTAAAAGTCAGCTGATTCATGGTTAAGAGTGAAGTATAAGCATAACAATATTAAGATCCGTCAAAAGCTATTGTGGTATTATAACTAATCAGTGATATTATTTTCGTATATCATGATATGTATAGGAACAATTTATTCATAAATGTGACATTTGATAACGAAATGGATAGGAAATAAGGGGTACACAACCATTGATGATATAAGAATATATTTTATAGTGTGTAGCAGTCTCCAAAAAATGATAAGAAAAAATGAACATAACAAATAGCATCTCATACCAACCAAAACAAATGTAAATATTCCAAATAATAATTTTATATCTGTTTGTGTACCAGCCTGTTCTAAAATATATTAATTTGGTGTAATAAATTCGTTTTCTTAATCAATAGTCACCTGTTGATTTAAAAAAAAACTTTAAAGTTTACTTACATTTGTTTTTATTACTAGTAAATTAGGAAACATGGCTTTCGACAGTATTGATGCACTACCTGACCACGTTACTTACCAAGCATTATTTATTTACATATTTCACACAATATTAATTAAATAAATTAAAATAATTATAGTTAAAATTTAATTAATTCTCCTAATTTTATAATTATTAATTGAAACGAAAAAAATATATATAATACTACACTTAAAGAAGACTATGACTACTATACTTAGCCAAAATATAAATTTTTTTATGAATTTAGTATTATACCATAATAACATATTCAAATAAATTAAATAAATAATAAATATATTTTTTAAACATTCTGTCTAAGTTAGACACATTTAGCCATTTAGGTATGAATTTTGTACTTTTTACAATTTGTTTAAGAGTATATCAAGTTCAATCACCCTTAATCAATGACAATACGAATAAAAATAATAGTTAAAGTCAGCAGAGTAGGGTTCAATTAAATCCGTAATTACTGAACAACGATTCACTTTTAAAACAACAAAATGTTATCTACTTTAGTTGTCACTAAGGTAGTAAGGTGCATAGTAAAATTAATAATAATAATTATATATATATATATATATATATATATATATCGGTCACATTGTTCATATGGCATACCTGATGACTAATACCATTGTTCAATAATAATACTCGGGCTAACAGATTACATGGACATTATATTAATAAACTTAAATTGAATGTATTATAAGCTCTTGTTTTTTATGATTTAAATTCTCATAGTTCGTACACCTCATAAATTATTATCTTAATGCATGGTATACCTCCATTCCTTCAAAATCTCCATATTTTGTTCTTTTATTAATTTTAATTATTTTATTCAGTGGCATTTCAGTATTTGTTTCAAGTTGTTAATAGAGAAAGCATATTGTATAATATAAAATAGTAAATTCTTTTTTTTATAGTAATAAACAAATAAATTATAACTGATAACAAGTAAGAACACAGATAGTTGCAGCACAAAATAACTAAATTTATTTATTTATTTTTTTTTTTTGTTATTCTGTAGTTGCAGTGTGATAAGTGATAACGTTTGTGTTAAAATTTTTATATTTTATTTATCAAAAATTTTGAGTTTAACATTATTGAGATTTTTTAAACAACTCTTTTACTATTAATTTCCATTAAAATATTGAAGTAATACTTTTATTTTTTTAAATTAACATAATTTATTTACTTGTCAAAGTACAATACAATACGCCATGGAGGTAGATAATATTGTTCCAGTTATATTTATATTCATTAACAAAATACTTAAATACTTGTGTAAAATTGTATATAGTTTTAACAAAATTGATAATTTTTAAAATAAAATTAGTAGTTTAATGTATTATAACAATACGTGGTAGAAAATATTATGTTAATGACTATTATATAATATTATATGATAACTAATGAACAATGTTTTAATACTTTTATAATAAAATCTTGTTTAGAATTAAAATTATTAAAATTTAGTGTAATACCAAGTACAATTAATAGGTATTTAAATATTATGACTTAGAAAAAAGTATGTATACTCTCAAATCTTATGACTCATGAAAAAAATTAAAAAAATTAAAAATTGCAATAAATTTATTGTATGATATAGTTTTTTTATAGTTCTACATTAAAATTGACACTTGTATCTTAGACACAATGCTATTTTTTTAATACTCAATATAATTATATTAAATTAATTGTTTTAGGATTTAAGAAGATATTTATACCAAACCTTAACTAAAGTTGAAGGTCTTTACTCAATTTTGATATCTGATCATGATGGTGTTGTTATTTTAAAAGGTAAGTACCTACTAATAATAACCAGGGACTGAAACATTTATGATTTTGTTGGTTTAGGTTTGGGTTTTCAAAAAATTTAAATATTGGTTTCGATTTTAGAAAATTTATAATTTTGGTTTTCAATTAATACCAGTTTTAACTGTTTCTATAACACTTTCAAGTACTGTATAAAAAAATTGTCATTGTATTAAGAACTTTTATTTAATGACAGATATTTGTAGTTTAGTGCTGTTTAGAAAATTTAGGTTTTAAATATATCAATAATATCAATAAAACTATAGAAAAATATACTATTATATTTATGTGAATATTTATAGAAGTTTCACTGTACTATTAAATTTTAAACATTGTAAGAATTTAAAATAATACTAGCATATACATATGACTATAAAAAACTTAACAATAATATATTAAAAAAAAAATACCTATTTTGTTAATTAATAATAAAATTGAATTAAATTAAATAGTAATTTAACTAATAGAAAAACACACTAAACATAATATGCGAGTACATTATGAGTAAATTACTTTATTATAGAATACATTTATTAAAAAGAGGGATACAAAATGTATACATCATATTTAATAATAGTTAAACGTATTAATTATTAATATATTATATTAAAATATCAATATATTATATGTATGAGTATTAGTGAGTAGTTACTTGAGAAATGTTTTTTTAATAATTTTTTTTAAAATATATATTTGTTTGAACTAATAACTGGTCTTTTAGTTTTATGGATGGTATGTTACATCTATAGAGCGATTATAAACATTTTAACCCTGAATAAAGACACTCAACACTAACTTACATTGCCGGAAACGGAAAAAAAACTATTTCATTTCTGGAAATGTTGATTCTGTAACATTAACTTTCAGTATTATAGAATAAGCCTAATCATTTATTATTATTTACAGAAAAAATAATTAAATTTTATTGGTATCCCTAGATACATTGTATCTGCAATTTATATTTATTTTCATACAATTATATACAATAGTTACCTATCGCCAATACAGGCTTATTATCGAATACATGGAAATTGGAATTTATATTATTTTATTTTATGACAACACGTATAGGACACATAATATATTACAAAAATGATAATATCCGAATAATTATTGATATATTTTTATAGATCTAAGATTTTATAATTATTAGTTATTACTTATTATTACTGTTATTCATTATAAATAGATAAAATATCTATTGGTATTTGAAACTGAAAAAACAGAAAAAAAACTTTAAAATATAGGTTTTAGTTTTTGTTCCTAAAAAATTGTATTTAGGGTTGTGGTTTCAGTCCTAAGATTTTTAAAAGATTGTGGTCCGAAACCAGTCTTTTTCATTACGGTTTCAGTCCCTGGTATCAATTATATATTTTTCACAGTTCTGATTAAAAATAAAATTAAGTGTCTTAGAAAATATGTTTATCAATATTGTTATGTCAACTGTCTAAATAATTTATTTGTTATTGATTAAACATTAATTTTTCAACCTTATAATATTATGTATTTATGTTATAGCCCATGCTAACAAATCATCTGAACACAATTCAAATTACAAACATTCTTTTTTATCAGAATTTAATTCTGCATCAGAACAAGCAGGAAAATTAGAACTTGGGAAAAACAAAACAGTGATTTGTTTTTATACTAACAATCAAGTGTGTATTTAAAGTTTTATAAATTATAAAGTAATTTATTATTCAGTGAATGTTTTATGTTATAATATGAAATAATACTTACATACCTATTTTATTGATTATTTGTGTCTTGTATTATTTCTTTACATATGCATTATTAGATTAGTTATTAAGTAATAAAATAATAAGATTTCTGTATGAAAATAATTAACAAAAGTTTCGCACTATTTATTCTTAATAATTGTTTTATGAGCTAAGATTTAAATTAAAATTACATTTAAAATAAAAAAATATTTTATTTACTGTATTTAATCAACATCTTATTTGTTTGAAAAAGTATAATATTATATTTCTATTAAAATAATGTATATTAGTTTCAACTTATTTTGTTTTACATAGTTGATATAATAGGCAATAGAGTATTTTATCTTAAATTAATTAATTAATTAATCTTTATTTGTATTTATTAACAGGTAGTCCAGTTGAATAGTTCAAGATTCTTAATTACATTTGTGGCTTCTGAAAAAGCAAACACTGGCAATATATTAGGGCTAGAAAAAATATTGGAGCCATTATTGAAGGATTTGCGAGCTATTCAGTTTCCTTAATAAATTATGTTTTTTTCTTTTTCTTTTTGTCACATTTTATAATATAATGTGATAAATTAATTGTTTCGTTTCATACTAATGATTATTATTTTATTATAATTTATTATTTTTATTCTGCACTTTCATAAATTGAATGATGATTGTGTATTTGTTATCGTTATCACTACAAATGAATAAAATACAAACAATTTTACCTTGATAGTTATGAACATTTTTTTTTAATACTTCAAATTTTTTTTATATATTCTATCAAATATTAAGAAAATATAAAATTTTTTTATTTTTTAAGTCTGTTAAACTAGTTTTAATCTTAATTTTAGTTTATTTTCATTTTTCTGAATTCCTTCTCGATTAATTTCTACTTCCTACTTTTAACTATTCAAAATGTTTTAAGCATAGCATTTTAATAATTTTTTAATACAAATTAATTAAATACAAACATTTAATAATACAAATTTATTATACTTTCCATTTGTTTTTAGATAAAAATAGTAAATAATGCAAACTTCCACCACAAGTTTATTTGCTATGGAATTTGTTAACCAACCTGTATGAAATTATTACTTGCATATTGTATTTTGATAATTTCATAAAGAATAAAAAAGCTAGATAAAAACTTGTGATTTCCTCCCAGTTTTTCTTTGTGTTGGTCAGGTTAGTTTTTGTTAAATTTCTTTCCTAAACCAATGATTTTTTGATCAACTGACTGCCTTCATTATTACATTCTCTAAAGAAACCTCTCTTCTCATAATTCACACCTATAATGCTGCAATTGATCAGATGTTGACCGTCTTGTATATCTTAGAATTGTCTATACATTCAAACTTTTAAGTTGTTCACATCTTCCAAAATTTTTGGTATGATTTTTCATTTTTGCTATTTCTGCCTTAAAACAGTTTAAAGTTTTTCAAAAACCATATTTGATGTAATTCTTAGGATGTAGATTCTCAGATATTCTTACCATGCTGATACTTCCGTTTTACATCCCATCCCCTTTGAGTGGTTAAATTTATAATTATATAGTATAATATAAAATAATTTATAGTTACTTAAGTTGTATTTTTCTTGCACTAAGTTTATTATAAGTTAATAGTTATACTAGTTAAACACTGAATGATGAGATATATAAACACATAATTGATAATCCAAATTCTGAATCTCGCTATCATAATGGGTTAATATACTATTATAAGTCATAAGAACAACCTTTGATTCTATAACCCTCCTTTATTAGGTTTCATTAAATATGGTGCTGAATACAATACGGCTATGGGTATTGCAGTCGGACACCAACAGTAACAGTCATCAAGTGAGTTGTAATTATTAAAACGTATGGGGATTAATAATAATAATAATTTTTTATAAGATTCGGGTGTTGTGGAAAGTATAGTATCCGCACCAAATGCGGATGATTTCGTCCCGACACAATGCTCCATCCCCGCCTCCTCACGTCGCTCAAACACTATAAAACCAACTCTGAGTGTAATATAGTAAAATTTAAAAAAGCTCGCATTAGAATGGTTAATATGCCGGGTTTTGTCGAACTCGACTCTTCGTTGGATAGGACCGTAGTATGGTATTATAGAGGTAATATCGAGAACTATGTGAGTTATCCGGCGTTTTTAGACTCGACAAAACTCAAGTTGATTAATAAAATCAATTATTGCGTACATATTAATCCGATTTAATATAATCTCAAGTTGGAGAGCGTATATGTACACAGATAATTACCAGCCATGGATAGGACGTTTAAAACAGTGTCGAGGGAGGTGTATATCGATGCGAGTGCGATGCTGGACGATAACTGCCGCTCTCATGTCGGAGGAGGACAAATACATTAAAAAGGGATCAGGCTTCACGCTATCTAGTATCGATGACTTGCTGCTAGGTATTTATGAACATATCCCTCTAGGAGGGTCTTCGTATATTCCGCTCTCGGAAAACATTATGCGTAAAAAAGCTGTCATTAATCTAATAAATTTCGATGATGCCTATTTCAAGTGGGCTATTCTAGCCAAGCACGTTCCAGTAGTTAACCATAATCGTGTAGGGCAAGTGTTGTTATATTATTGTAATTCATAATGCATCTTTAAATTCAAAATATATATTTTATTTCCAGTATATTTCATACACATAATTTTTTCATCATATCAATATAGTGAGTTATAAAAATTGCATGTTGTTAAGAAGGACAACGGCGTCTTCGGTCGTGGTAGAGATGTCATGCTAGACATTTTCTATATCCTAATTTCCGCTAATAGCAATGACAACGATAAGGGAAGATATAAAGTAACCCAATCATTGTCGAAAATTGTTGTGACAATCTCAGTAGCCTGTAAAAAATATAATAAATGAATAAATAAATAATCTATACTAATATTATAAAGAGGAAAGATTTGATTGTTTGTATTGAATAGGCTCCGAAACTACTAAACCGATTTAAATGAAATTTGGTACATAGATAGTTTAGACACTAAGAAAAAACGTAGGCTACTTTTTAATACTAAAAAAAGGGCTGTAAGGGGCTGTAAGGAGTTGAAATAGAGGATGCTATATAGTATAACGCCGTTGCCTTCAACATCGGTGTCGGCGGTGACATGGAAGGGGAAAAAGTTGGATCTGCTGATAAGCAATTTATTTTGCTGCCACAAAATAAAACAACATCAAACATCGTTTACAGAGAAGCTCTAATCCAATAAATTTAATGTTTATTTATTTCCAATATAATTTAATGATATATATGATATATGATTCAAATTCTAAGCAAACGAACTTACGAGCGGATGCTATAATTAATATGGCAAAACAACGTTTGCCGGGTCAGTTAGTAATTTATAATTAATTATTTTTTTTTTGAATTGTAAAATATTTCTCACCACATTTTGGTGAAATGACGGCAATGTCCGCTCGTAACTCATTCCATAGCTTCCACAAACGTCTTGCCCGTACCATAGGCATACAAGTACACTCACAGTCAGTGACTTTATTTCGTTAGCATATCCCGGATTGTCACAACCATATGTTTGAAGTCATAACGCATATTCTCGATACACGATCTAGTGTTTTCGTACGTTTTCAGTTTGCGGCCATAGGTTGTATTCAGATATCTAACCATAGAGCTCGCTTGAGATATAACTGTTGGGAGAATTATCGTAGTTTTTCAAGTAATAGAGTCACGTATACAATGGTCTAACTTCTGTAAGATTAATTAATCTTTACGATTTAGTAACACATAGCAGTCTAGGTGTTCTCTTGATTCGATGGCGATCACTTCACGCCCCTTTCATCTTTTTTTCTAAACAAGAGTTCGTGCTATACCCACATCACTAGCATTTCCACCACTCTCAATGTCTGCCATAAGCATTATTCTTGGCGGTAACATGGATCTCATCACATCTTCCGAACCCGCTATTTGCACAAATTCGTTAATTTCATGAAATCGATTCAAAGATCAAGATAATGAGGGTGAAGGCTGTGACTCGGGTATTATGGATAGGATATCAGCCATATTCGATTTAACAAGCTACATCTAATGTCGATATATCGTTTAGATGATTGAAGTCGAATTACAATACCGAAGCCCTCCCCGGTATTATGCACTCCGTGATCGCCTTTGGTGTTGATACTGATACCGACATTTACAAACTTACGTTCGTCAAAATCCAAGACATATGTCGTGCAATCGATTAATGCACTCACCATCAACGGTGTTGTCGATCTACGTATTTAATTTTTTTTTTTGTTTCCATCTATTTTCTCTTAGAAATAATATGTTTTACATATTATAAAGAATAAATTATTTTATTTAAAATAACTATATCGATATAATATTATACATATTCTATCGCTAATTAAATATAATTAACTAGAGTGAAAACAATAACGAGTACGTGACATAAACTTGAGAAACGATTGACTAATGATGTATTTAACAAACTATTTCTCTTATTTATACCCAACCGTTTTCACAACATTTTCTGAAATTATCCAAATGTATCATATAATATAGAAATTATAGTTTAAATATATCCACAATTATTATGAAATACGATGGATGGAGACAAGTGAATACAATATAATATTTTAATGAATTATATCATAATAAATTTTCATATATTATTCATGAAAATTGATTTCCTTGCACTATATATTATAATATGTAAAGTTTTTCATATGCTGCTATTAATATCTCCAGTTATATATTGTGACGTTATTATTAATTTAATAAGAATATTTTACATATGATATATCATGTTTTTCAATAATTTTTAACTCTATAACATAATAAGATAATAAACTTGAAGAAATATTTTTCAATGTTTTTGGTTTGTTTTTAAATATATAATATAATAGCTACCAAGGGAGAATGTATGCATTATGCATACTGATTACATGTATAGGAAAGTGGTATAGAGCATGTATTTATTATTATCATATTTATTATGTATGAAAATTTTAAACATAATAATATATAATATAATATTATTACATTAAATGGAAATGATACTAAGTATTATCATATTATTTCTCTAGTGCGAATATTCAACATTTGTGAATACATAAATGCAATAATATATATAATATTATTATTATTATTATTATCATAATATTAACTAAGTACACTACGTGGAATGGTAAGGAGTACATAGATGGGGAAGACACATTACTATTTCTAATATTATATATTAGAAAACATATAGTCATTACCTTCAGTTAATATAATATGTGTGGTGTAATAACAAAATCAAATTATATTTAAATAATTTATCATTATATTATATAAATATAGAAAATCATCAGTTCGAAACGACTTGGCACACCTCGACTCGACATACCTCAGCCTGGTATAGCATCTCATGGTGGGGTAGCTAGGTATGTGTGTGTGTGTGTGTGTACATTTTCACGTCACAGCTAGCATGTATTAAGACTGATGACTACATTAATTCATAATACCTATTGCATGATCATTATACATCTAATTTAGAAAAAATCATATTGAAATACTTACTATAGTTGACTGGATATATGCTATTGAATGTTCACGAAAATAAATATTTTATTTAAAGTGCTTGATCGTGTACTCGATATCATTATATAATATTACTGAATTCATAGTTTCAATACCAGTAGTATATTGTGTAACGTCTATGTATGTATGTAACCATGTGATTACTAAAAACTGTGCAACTGATTTACAAATATATTAATAGCATCTTATATTATTACTATGTTGAGCTTTTACACAAATACTATAAGTTTAATTGAACTAAACAGTTTTATTAGATTATTTCATCAATAAATATATTATATTGTATATAGGTGGTGGTGGTTTGATGAATAGAAAACATTATCGAAAAATTATACGAATATAGGATTTATCGTATTAAACACGATATAAATTCATTAATACAAAATAAATAATTATAGTAGGATGTATATCAGCTTATTGATGATGTAAAATGGATGGAATATTTTACTAGCCTAATATTAAAATACTATGTATGTATCAATGTAGGTATATACGTATGAATGTATTCTATGAGCTACATAAAGAGAGGTATATTAGCTAATATAGTAGGCCAGTAGGTAACCGTTTAGTCATAACTATAGTACCTAGCTATTTGACAGTGAATATATCTGCCAGGTTATTTATACTATGGTACATGGTTGATGAAATAGTAGACTATATTCTATGAAAAATTCGAAGTTCAATGATGAATGATTTTTGTATAAATGTATATAGCATAGCGAATGGAGTAATAGATAGGTCGTCTCTGAGTTTCTTAATGGGTTGGACTATAATTTAGTGATAACTTTGACTGTTAGTTTCAAATAATATGATAGCGCGTAGGTTTATCAGGGTATTGATACTATAATAAGACGTGTAAAATAGTAGGCTATCCTGTGAAAAATACCTAGTTTGCTTCGCTTTTGTATGTATGTAATATGTAGGTATTTATAATACCTTCTAGCTATGTTTATGATAATTAAATAATAGTATAACTATTATTTATTATGCATATGTATGTATACGCATATATCTATAAATGTATGTACACCTTTAGGTAAGGATGTACATTACTCATTTGCATGTATGAGTATATATAGATAATATGACGCGCGCGCGCGCGCGCGTGTGTGTGTGTGTGTATTCATATACCATCTATGTTTGTATTATATTCTAATTATGCATTCAACTATGAAATAGTCGATAGATTAATTAGTCGATTAATACCTTATTAATTGGTGATGAGTAGCTATTTATAAAAAATGGGGTTAAATAAACTAATTAATTGATGTATGTAGTATGTATGATCTATGCAAAAATGTCTATTCTGATGTATACATAAAGATATGTATAATTATCTTCTAGCCGTGTAGGTATTCTATAATTAAATAGCAGTATATTATTTATTATGTATACTGTTTATGTATGTACCTACATTATATATATTTCTATAAATATATTAATGTATTTATGTTTTATATAGTTTGTGTGTAAAATGTTACACAAAGTCTGAAGGTTTTGTAAAATTTATGATTTTTATACACAAACGTAAAAGATATTACACTTTTCAAATTATTTTTGCGAGTACAGTAAGCTCAAGTGGTGTACCTAAATATTTTGTATAATGCCATTTGGCGGGGTGTCGCGCAGTTCGCCCCACTGTAGATGATTGCGACACTGGTCATAATAATACTGATCGTTTATAAAGACCAGAAGTTATAAGTAATAAATTCGATATCTAATCTAGCCTAAAGGTTAATTAATTGATACCCGTATGGCATTGT